>CM038220.1:98240858-98469663 GCA_021442155.1 Cymbidium sinense | reverse complement strand
TACTTCCGTTCAGTTACGTATTGCTAGGAATAAGTCTTCAACCCTAGGCATTTTTGCAGTCTTGTGCTGCTAGAATCTAAGTCCAAGATTTTTTAAGAAAATGACAACTTGAAGTCTAAAATTAAATCCTTAATTTGAAGCCCAATTATAGGATAGTTGAAATGTCTACTGAGTATCCTAGTATCGATAGACATTTCTACTTTTTCCCATTTGACTCATGAAAATAACTCTCTCCAATTTGGATCTCTCCAAATTGAATTTCTCTAAATCAATTCTTTAAAAGCCACCTTAGTAGTCTTTAGGAATAACCACTTATTTCTTTAATCGTGAGTATTCTTAGGAAGAGACCCTTCCTAAGATGTAATTAACTATAAGGGCTTGCCTTTATAAGGAACCATGATCCCAGGACAAAATAGACCATGTTATACTTTTCAATATAATTTAGGGGAAAATACTCTGGGACACGAAAGACCCATTAGCCTTAAGAGTCATTTATTGAAATGATTTAATACATTACAAGAGCATGTTTATCATTCAAGATAATATGCTTATTCTTTAATGTCATATTTGGTCATCTAAATAAAATATTCTTAACTCTATGTGGTGTCATTTATTTTATCTATTCTAGAGAAAACACCAACAACCGTCTTTTATGTAGGCAAACCACATATCCATTTTTGCCTTAAATTTAGGTTTTGCTTCGGCGCTAGCCAAAGCTCCCTAGATTAAGTTTTGAGGTTGCTTCTCCCCTTTGTGGGTCATAATCTTAAATCCTCACCGCTTAGGCATTTCTTTAATCTTGTGTTAAGGAATCATAAGTCCTAAATTTCTAATGAAAAATTCAACTCAAATAACTTAAATCAATTTCAAAAATATAAAGCCCAACCATAGGATAGTTTGAGATGTTCGTTAGGTTTCCTAGCATCGTGGGATCTTTACTTATCTTTCTTTTGGCTTTGATAATAACACCCTCTCTTTAATCAATCCCATTTGATCTTCAAAAATGAACTAATCGATTAATAGTCCGTTCTATTGAAATCTTTGAAGACAACAATCATTTACCTTAATCGAGAGTATTCTTAAGAGATCGTGTCCCTTTGGATGTAATTAACTATGGAGGCTTGCCCCTGTAGGGAACTTAACGAACCCAGTTTAAAATAAACTATGCTTTACTTTTTCATGTAAAGTAGGGAAAGAATCTCTGGTACATATGCAAACCCATCATTCTTAAGAGTCTTTATTGAGGTGATTAGGTCCATTAAAAGGTAGTGACTTCTATCTTTCGAGATAGTATACTATTCCTTGATGATGTACCCAATCACCTAAATAAGCACATCTGTGGATCTGTATGGCATCCTAAAAAGATGAATATTTATATTCTTGCCTCTCTCTCTCCACAGATTTGATGGTGGCTCTATAGAAATTTTCTGTGATTTTTTTCTCTGGTTTTGGTTCCTCTCTCCATTTGGTATGAATTTGAGACTATCCTTCGTTTTGTTGCCACTTAATTTATTTCATTCTTAAGTTGAGTTAGCCAACATCTTTAGGTTTTAGGACCTCACTCCATGTTGGTCTTAAAACCCGTTTTCTCCAATGGGTAAAATAAAAGATCTAAATAAAAAAAAAAGACTTCCCTCTTTATCATTTTATCATAAGGAAAGGTTCATTCTAAAATAATAAAGACAAAATAAATTTTCCATAAGAACATTTGCTTTTCAAAAAACACTTTCAAAAATGCACTTAATAAAATATTTTCCACAAAATTTTATCACCCTCATTTAACAATTCCCATAATTGTTACATGTCAGGATTTTCAAAAAATAAAACTAACAAAATTTTCCAAAAGCACAAATGAATATCTTTCTTCAATTCATTTTGATGAAGATTTCATTTTCAAAATAAAATAAACAATCATCTTTACAAAAATCAAAAAAGTTTTCTAAAAGCACACATAAACCTTTCTATTCAATACACTCATACATATTGAATGGAAGTTTCATCTTCAAATAAAATTAAAATTTTCAAAAGCACATATGAACATCTTAATTTAATATACTCAAATTTATTAAATGAAGATTTCATTTCCAACTAAAATAACATCATTTAGAAATCCCACTTAAACATATCTCACATATGATTGTTGGAATTCCCTCTTTCAAAAAGAATAAACACACACAAAACAAAAAATTTTCACATTTCAAAAATAAATTGATCCATTCTACATACCCAAATTTGTTGAATGGAAGTCCTTTTCAAAATTCTTAAAATCATATTTTCAAAATTCAAACACATTTGGAACTTCATTTAGCATACTCAAATTTGTTAAATGAAGTCTCCAAATTCAAAATCAAAAATTTTCAAACACATTTTGGAACTTCATTTAGCATACTCAAATTTGTTAAGTGAAGTCTCCAAATTTAAAACCAAAAATTTTTAAACACATTTGGAACTTCATTTAGCATACTCAAATTTGCTAAGTAAAGTTTCCAAATCAAAATCAAAAATTTTCAAACATACATTTGGAACTTCATTTAGCATATTCAAATTTTCTAAGTAAAGTTTCCAAATTCAAAATTCAAAATTTTCAAAACATTTGGAACTTCATTTAGCATATCAAATTTGCTAAGTGAAGTCTCAAACAAAATAAAATTTTCAAACACATTTGGAACTTCATTTAGCATACCAAATTTGCTAAGTGAAGTCTCAAATCAAACCAAAAAAATTTTCAAACACCTTTGGAACTTCATTTATACCAAATTTTCTAAGGAGAAGTTTCCATTTTCAAAATGAAAATAAATCAAAATTTTGAACACATCCTTTGGAATTTCATTTAGCATACTCAAATTTGTTAAGTGAAATTTCATTTCACAAAACCAAGTGGGACTTTCTTAGCATACCAAATTTGCTAAAGTAAAGTCTCCACTTTCAATCAAATCAAAAATAAAATGAAACACTTAGGATTTCGCATACCTAAATTTGCTAAGGATCTCTTTTCAAAATCAAAACACCAAAAATGAAATAAAACACTTTGGGATTTCTTAGCATACTTAAATTTGCTAAGAATCCTATTTTCAAAAATCAAACAAAACACACTAAGATTCTTCACTTAGCATACCTAAATGTACTAAGTAGGAATTCTAAATTTCCAAAATCAAAACACAAATTCACAAAAGAATTTACTATTTTCAAAACACTTCACTTAGCATACCTAAATTTGTTGAGTAAGAAAAATTCCAAAGTCATCAATCAAAAACAAAATTAATTTGACCCTTACTTTAACATACCCAAATTTGTTAAAGGAAAGGGTCCTCAAATCAAAAATTTAAATTCAAACAAACATGAACCTATGGAAGCATCCTTCAAAAAATTTGAATCCATATTTTACATACCTAAATTTGTTGAAGTTGGATTCATATTCAAATTCTCTTTCAATCAAATCTTCTCAAATCTATTTGAACCCCATAACACTTCAAGTTGTTGGATGTGGGTTCAAATTTTCAAAAAAATTCAAAAATCAATAAGACAAAAAATTTGATATAAACTCATTTCTATTCGATTCTTATAGTCGATTCTGTAGGAGTTTAGTTTTGTCTTTATAGATGATGGCGGTTCCCAAGTTCATTTCACTTCCCCCATGGTATGGATTTGGCTTTGGAACCAACTTCCCTACTAGACCATACACACATGATCCACTTTGGTAGGATTGAGGGAGGATTACTTGTGAGGCACTCCCTCACTTAGTCAGTAGGACCACATAACCGGCATAGTGATCATCAGATGATTTACTCTAACTCTCATGTCTCCTCTGAAGGAGGTAGTCCCAAAATTTGTGATAGTGCAGTACCAGTTTGTGCAGGTTTCTCATGTTGCCCGGTGAGTAGCACCATCATCTATACCCTCAGGTAAGGCTCCCTTGGTCTGGGGCTTGCCTCCCCACTTTGAGTATGGGTCTAGCTCTCACTCCTCCCATCCTACCATACATGGGAATAAGAATCATGATCAAGCGGTATCACACAGATACTAGGAGATAGAGCGGCGCTGTTGATTGAGTTCCCATTTTACTTCACCCGGTTATAGAAATCGGTTCCATCCTCTCTGGGTCGAAGAGAGGATGTTAGAGGATTCACATCACCTCCTCCATGGCACAACATCGGATTTCTGGGAGGTGGTAAGCCGACCTGATTTATCTTATTCCAAGTAAGAGGAGCTTATGGATGCTCAGAGTCCGGAACTCAGTTTGATCTCCAATCCATCATCCCCCATAGTGTGGGGAAGCATATGGAGAGAGAGGCCCATACATCACATATTACTAGCAAGGGGGAGGTTGCGGTCGGACTTCACTCTTTGATTTTCAACTCACATGCGCTACTTGCCGACCATCTTGACATCATCCTTCACTAGGACAAGTCATCATGGGAGGCGCTCCTGATAGAGTCATTGGTGTCTCCACCACACCACTCTACCCCTCGTCCATCACCGTCAGTTCATCTCCTTTTCATCAGGCCATGAAGGCCATATCAGGAAGTGCACCCCGTTGGTGATCCTATGGAGGGATCCTACCCTCTACCCATTGTGGGAAGGAGCTCTCTCTCGACCTTCTACCCTCGTGGTGGTGTGGAAGAGTGGCGACCCGAGCATATGGTCATCCCTTCACCAACTGCCCATAGTAGATGTGGAGATGATGATAGATTCGGATGCAGATGATGATAGCGCAGGTAATGGAATATCCTAGGAATGTACCCCTCTCTCATGGTAGCAATCAAGTATCATTCATCTAGTGATACAATCCACATAGGATTGACTCTCAAGAGGTAGGTGCCTCTCGATTAGTGATCACCCGATTAGTAGATTATTTGTACCTCAAATGGATCATTTTTAGATGAGATAGTGGCACATTATTTCATGGAAAGAAGGAGATCTTGGGTATGATTGGTCGATGAAGAGAAAGTTAGCTTTGATGAAGATGACTTGTTGGGAGATTGGAGTGCATGGTTGACATTAGAGGATCTCTTCTTGGGAATAACAAGCCATGGAAGGTGATGAGGTTGATCGAGAAGACCAGCATTAGCACCTCAACATGTTGAGAAGAAGGATGGCGAGATTGATAGGATGGCACGATAGTTAGAGGACTTGTTAGCAACAATTTTAGTGTTTCAAAAATAAGCCCCTTTAATTCATCCTACTACAGTCAACATTAGTCAGCCTGAGTTAGTGCATGTCTTGGACCCAGTCAAGAATCTACCTCCCATTGAGCAAGGTAGCACTAGCCTATATAGGAAGGTAGTGGAAAGTACCTCCATATAAGAAAAAAACTTAAAATCCATAGTTGAGCAGCAAGTGAAGGAAGATTTGGCTTAAGCATGGGGGGATCATCGGTTCCAAAGGGTAGACCCTACCCAGAGGAATTCAATGCTATCCAATATCCCAATGGTTTCATGCATCTTTCCTTCAAAAGCTTTGATGATAGTGGAAACCCAAGTAGCACATACACATTTAGGCAGTTATTGCAACATGGGTGGCGATGCTTTACTTTTGCCTTTTATTAGTAGCCCTGGTATTGCTGATTGGTATCTTGCCCAATAGTTTAGTAAAGACATTTCCTAAGTTAGAACAACTCTTCATCAAGAGATTTATTGGAGCTCAGCAAAGGGTTATTGTAGGTGATCTTGTTGTAGCACAACAGCACCCCAGTGAGTCCCTTGTTGATTATATTCTCAGATGGCATAACTTGAGTATGAAGTGTGAACCACAGCTATCTAAATAGCATGCCATTGAGATTCTTTTAAAGAATATCCATGGCCCGATCACCTTCATGCTTAAGGGCTTCACTTATCAAGACATTTGAACTAATCAACAAGCTAGTCTACAAGGAGGCCAAATAGTTTCCTTTTCAGATTAGTTGCCTAAGCGAAGCCAAAGGTCTATGAAAGCAGGGAGTAGTAGTGGTTGATAAGGGGAAGCGACAGAGATCAATCGAGACCGACCTGTGACCTCCACCTCCTTGCATGCCACCAGAGGTAGCCTAGGCCTCCCATGACCTCCGGCTATGACCACCACCGCCACCATACCAATAGCGTGCGTGCATCGTCAGTAGCTATGGTCCACTACTCTTTTAGATAAGTTAAACAAACTTTATTCTTTTAAGAGGGAGGTAATCAAGAAAATATTTAAGAATCTCTTAAAAAGAACGATTTTTATACGAACCTAGGAGGAGAAGGAAGTAGGCAAAGTCATGATCCAAACTTTTCCTTACCCTTATGCTAGGCCATGTTTTAGAGGATTGCTTCATATTCAAGGATTGGCTTGAACATAACTTCAAGATCGGTGTTGTAGTTATCCTAAAGGAATACCTTGTGGAACAACCATCTAGTTCCATTAAGGTAATCCTTGGGGATACATGTGATCCTACCAAAACTAAAGAAGGTTGGGATATTTCTCTTTCCAAAACCTCTAAGAAGATCATCGATCAGAAGCTTTCCTTGCGGTGCATCGCTCAAACCTCAACATCAAGGAAGGTTTGCAAGTTGCATTACTCTATAAGAAGGAGCTCGTGGTAGCGAGCATGTGTCGACAGGGATAGCCCTTTAGCACAACCATTGTGTGTGTACCTCCTAGTTCAGCTTCGATATTGATGACTTCTTCCATTTTAGCTAGCTCTTATATTTCCACTACTATTAGAACTCTTATATCGGCAGATAAGGGCATCAAATCCATTACCCCACTCAGTTTACTTGATTTCTACTTTGTACCTCCAAACAATTCCAAGAAATTGAAGAATAAAGCTAGTTTGATATACATTGTTGCCGATGGGTTATCTTCTTATTCCTAATGATAACTCTTCAAGTCAAAATAATAATAAAATTGATCTTCCTCTTTCGATTGAGTTGGACTTTCCAACTCTAATACTTCACCTCTTGAGATAGACTTGGAATCATCCGATTTTGGTCCCATAGGAGAAAGTTGTGAGCTAATGTGCGTAGAACCTTCCATTACCTGCCAGAGATCAGAAGTCAACCTCCGTAGTGGGTTCTACTTCTAGGGGCACCTCAAGATATGAGGAAAGCAAGTCATTGGTAAGATAGAATCCCTTCCATAGGATGCTCCACCCTTGGATATGCTTGGGGAAGACCAGACAAAGGTATACTATAATGTACTTTCTCATTTAAGAAAGTTGCCATCTAAGCTAAGCATATATGAAGCCCTTGTCTTATCCAAAGAGATGAGGGAATCACTAATCAAGACCTCCTTGATCTTGAAATATGCTTAGCTTAGTGGCTATAGGTGAGAAGCACATTATGCAAAAGAAGCTCAAGGATCACCTTCAGATGAAGACCTTCTTAGGGACTTGGAACGTCCCTCTATATCACTTGACATGGCGGTTGACTCCCAGTTCTCGTGGATTTTAGGTGCATCGGTGAATATTATGAGTCTAAAGACCCTTTATTTGAGGATCGACATCTCTACAATCCGAGGAGATTGAATGATGTTGAGAGGATTCAATGACCAAGGTAAGTGGGCTTTAGGTTCTATAGTTTTACCTTTGGATATAGGTGACTGGAAGGCTAAAGCAAAGTTCTACATCATTGATTTGAATACTTTATTCACTACTTTACTTGGTAGGCCTTGGTACATCGAACAAGATCATTATCCTCCCTCCATCGATTGCATCAAGTTTAAAAGATGGAATTGAATACCTTATCAGCGATGAAAAGCCATTTTAGTTAAAGGGTTGAGATTTATGAGGATGTGACCTACTATCTTCCTCAAAACACCCTTTCTTGTGAACTTGGATAAAATTCAAACATAAAAAGAAGAAAGAAAAAAAAAGAAAGATAAAAGAAAATGAAAAAAAATAAAGTCCAAGTGAATAAGAAAGGGGAATTGAAGAAGAAATAGAATGCATATCACATTCCACCCACAGTTCATTCCATCATATGGAAATGTGGGGGCTCAACCTCCAACCTCCACAGTGAGGTAGAAATAGAGGTTCAAGGTGAGACCCCTGGTTGTACACCAGAGGTTGTGTTAGTTCATAGGAGTACTATTCACATAGACTTGGAATCCAGCTCAGAGGATGAGTCTAATGTCATTAGTATACCAGCCAACTCCTCTCAACGGGTTCCATTGGAAGTGACTTTCGATCCAGATAGAGATGAAGACCAAGCCTCCAAGCAAAACAAAGTATTCAAATCTGGTTTATGTGAAACTATTAGGTAGTAGTTGGGAACCTTAGCTCTTACCTCACTTACATCTCAGAAAGTTGAATGTTTAGTAGTTAAGGAAGTCCCTAAGTCTTCTCATGTAGTATTCTCTTTCATGGATGGGTCATCTGGCTATAACCAAATCAAGATGTCTCCTGAAGATGAAAGAAATATTGCTTTTCGAATCTCGATCAAAATCTTCTATTATAGGGTCATGCCTTTTGGTATTAAAAATGATGGTGCTACATACCAATGAGCCATGACTCAGTTTTTCAATGAACTCATCCATCATTAGGTTGAGTGATATGTTCATGATCTAGTAGTCAAGAGCAAAGAAAAGGAAGACCATCTCTTTGACATGACAGTAGTTTTTGAACAGTTAAGATAATATAACCTCAAAATGAATCTCCTAAAGTGTGCATTTGAAGTAGCTTCAAAGAAATTCCTTGGGTTTGTTATTTTACAATCGAGAATAGAAATAAATCCAGAAAAGATTAAAGCTATCTTAGAAATGCCACCTCCTAAGTGTTTAGCTCAACTCAGATTCTTTCAAGGATGATTGGCATATCTGAGATGCTTTATCTCTAACCTATTGGGGAGATGCAAGTCACTCTCAGCTCTTATCAAAAAGGATGCCAAGTTCAAGTAGGATGATAAGCGTTAGCATGCATTTGAAGATATCAAGCCATATTTGGTGAAGCCGTTAGTTCTAGTATCCCCTATCCTAGGCAGGCCACTCATCCTCTACATTGCTGCATTGGATGACTCTCTCGGCGCTCTGTTATCCCAAGCCAATGATGAAGAGAAGGAGAACGTTGTCTACTACCTCAGCCATCGTCTCATTCCTGCAGAAGCAAACTATCCACCTATTGAGAAACATTGCCTAGCTTTGATCTTTGCTTTCCAAAAGCTACGATACTATATGCTTTCTCATAAAGTGAACTTGATCTCTAGAATAAATCCACTGTAGTAACTCATGACATGGTCAATGCTATCTGGACGTTTGGCATGTTGGCCCATGATTCTCTCATAGTTTGATATCACATTTGTACCCCTCTGTGCGGTAAAAGGACAGGCACTAGTAGATTTCTTAGCAGCACACCCACTTTCTGTTAATTCTCCGCTTAGTGATGATCTCCCCAATGAATAAATCATAAACTTAGGGGAGGCTGAAAACCACCGATGGGAGATGTATTTTTATGGTGCTGCTTCTTTTCTTAAAGGTGAAGCACCGCAATCTATTCTCCCAAGAAAGGCAGAGGTATAAATAGTTCTTATAACTCCAAACCGTGATATGATGAGATTCTCATACTATCTTTCCAACCCCTGCACCAACAATAAAGCCAAGTATGAGGCTTTGATTGCCAGTCTGAAGTTAGCCATCACTATTAGTGTCAAGAGCATCAACATCTTTAGGGATTCTCAGTTGGTCATCAACCAGATTGTTGGGTCCTACCAGGTTCTCAAGCCCAAGCTTCATCATTACTACGAGTATATCATAAAGTTGTTGGCCCAAATTCTCGAAGTCACCATCTACAAGGTTCCCTAAGTAGAGAACGCATTAGCAGATGCCTTGGACAAACTTTCTAGAGAGTTGACATGTCTGGAAGATGAGTCCATTTCAAAAGGGTCCAAAATAGATAAGTTCTATCCCTTATTGATGTTGAGCTCATCGAGAGATTTCTCTTGAAGGGGAGGTTATCATCACCAAAATGGACAAGGAGTTGGATTGGAGGAAACCATTCATAGACTACTTGAACACCGGCTAACTACCTCAAGAAAAATCACAAGCCCATCAGGTGAAATAGAGTGCCCTCTCCTATGCTCTCGTTGATGGCACCCTGGATCGCCGGTCCTTTGACCAGCTGTGATTAAGTTGTTTAGACAAACACGAAGCCTGTGGCATTGTAATTGAGATATTCGTGGTCTCAAAGCACATCAATCAAGATGAAGATGAAAATCAAGAGACTATATACCGCCTCGATGATTATCGCATACATGGAAGCTAGAGATGTCATCGTCGCACATGGTATCAAATCACCCAACATTCTACACCCTACATTAGCCTCATGGCCATTTGAGTGGGGTACGACATTGTAAGTCCGATCAATCCTCCTTCTTCCAAGGTCGTTCATCTTAGTCGCCACCGACTACTTTTCTAAGAAAGCCATCCCACTAAAGAGGTCACAACCAAGATGTGCTTTGATTTTTTCAAGAACCATATCGCATATAGGTTCGGAGTGCCTCGATGAATTATATCCGATAATGGTACTGCATTCAAAAGCATGAAGATCAATAGCTTCGCTAGAAGACATGGTGTAAATTGGAGATACTACACTATCTACTATCTTAGAGAAAATGGCTGAGCAAAAGCATTCAATAAAACTCTCATCCAGATACTGAAGAAGAATCTTAATGACAACAAACGATAGTGGAATGAGTAGTTGGTTGAAGCCTTGTGGGCCCACCGCATCACATACCGAACTTCAACTCAATCTACCCCATTTTCTTTAGTGTATGGGTCTAAAGCCATTATATCTATATAAGTTCAACTCCTACCATGAAGGATAGCATCGGGTAGCAAGATCACTACAGAACAGAATGTAAAGTTACAGTTACAAGAGCTCAAAGGTTTGGAGGAGAGTCGCCTATGGGCATGCCATAATCTCAAGTTGTACAAGGCAAAAATGATTCAAACTCACAATAAGCTGGTCCACCCTTGATCTTTTCTAGTAGGAGAACTTGTGTTAGTCCTAAGGAGACCAATTGTTTCCCGTCGAAAGATGGGAGGCAGGATTGAACCCACTTGGGAAGGCTCTTATGTCATAGAGAAGGCCTACCAAGGAGGATCTTATCGGCTTATTGATTGTAAAGGGAAACACCCGATGCTTCTAATTAACGTGCTCTATCTAAAGAAATATTACCCATGAAATAAATCATGTTTGAAAATAATCATTAATAAAAAGAACAAAATTTGATTCCATACATGAAATCTTCTCTTCTTTCAAAGTATTGTTTGCTTGTCTTGTGAATCCATCATGATGTCTAGTAGGTGTAAGAGTCCCCGGGCATCCTATGCCTCTTTCAAACACAAACACAATCTTCCAATGCTATTAGAATAAAAGAGAACCCAAGAGGCATCATATTTTGATTAACACACTAAGATTGTGAGAGAACCCAAGATCCTTTCTTAGTGGGAATCTTTACCATATGGCATCATTTCATCAAATCCCAAGTGTAAGAAAAGAGTCCTGAGGCATCCTATTCCTTTGACACATGCACAACATAACACATATCTTTTGTCTCGAGCTATTTTGATGGGAGCAACTTTATGGCACTCACACACATTAGCTACTTGTGGGTCACATGCTACCACTAGTATGTCACCCCTCTTAAGAAGGTCTCGCATTCTTCCTAACTTAACCATTACAAACTAATGAGCACTTTGTTAGTATGGTAGTCTTCACTACCCAGCCAGCAAGCTACCTCATGTTGACTTTGCTTAAGAAGATGTGAGTCCCTGCTTCTTCTTGAACTAGCCATCATGCTCTAACTAGTCGAGTATAGGTTTAGATAAGTCCTTGGCTCCTTCCCTCTTAACTACCCTTGAGTTGACATAAGTCCCCCAGTGGAATTCACTTAGTAGTCACCCTAGGTCGGATAGCACTTGTTGAGCCGAAGACAAACTATCCCAGCAATTAGTTCTACTATAAGAGGATGTGAGTCCCCAAGCTTTCTTCCTAGGCTGATTATTGCAAATCGATGGGAACTTTAGGTTGGTTGATATTCCCTATGCTGATAGCGACTCACCCGGTGGTTACACCTCTCTTGGTAGATATGAGTCCTCGACCTTTCTCCTTGAGTTGGACACTGAATACCTATTGGACATATGACTAGCCATGTCATCTTCTACATGGTGTTGGATTAAGCCCTTAGCGGCCCCATCCTTTGTGGGCATTTTATTTGGATTAAGTCCTTTACGATCCCATTTAGACACTACCGTTACTTTGGATGGATAGTTCCTTTCTAGTAGCCAATGGAGAATTTGTTCAGAAGATCTAGATTCTTTCCTTAATTCGTAAAAATTTGAGATATATCTAGTGATATAAGCTTTCTCAATTTATTCCCACAAACTAAAACATGTTAAACAAATTAAACAAAATAAATAAATTATTGTGATTAGAATTCAAGCCCCAAGGCCCCTTTTCCCAAAAGCATCCATTCTTTGATGGCGCAGAACTCCCTATGAATTAATTGCTACCATAGTCGAGATAAATCCCCCCAGATCACTCAGAAGCCCTTAGGTTGGGTTCAATCTATTTGCCATAAGCATACCTCGCCATTCCTCGCTTTAAGATGTAAAGACTATGATGCATTATTTCTAGCATGATTTAAATCATGGCAACCTTAGTCATTTGATTTCAAAGCAACATCACCCTGGGTCTTCTTTGTGGAAGATGTGAGTCTTTCTTTCTTAATTGATCATCAAATCAAAGGCACTCCCTTTGGTTGATAGTTCTCCATCACGGAAGCTACTCTTTTGATTCAAATCAGTATGATAGTTTCCTTGATCCATCGCAAGCCAAATCCAAACAAACAAATCTAAAAAAAATTAATCTTGATATTTTAAGACAAATTCCTCAGTGCATTCCAATAGTCAATTTAGGTCTCAATTTATCTTGATAGATTACCCAACAATCTTTACTGAGGATGTAATCTACTATCTTTCTTCCTATAATTGCATACCAATGGCATCCTGCTAGTCCTACAGCTTTAGTAGACATTTGATTGGTAACTGAGTTAGGTTTGGTCTCATGGCTCTACTATCCACGCAAACCAATGGGTTCATCAAACATATTAAAACAAATTCAACTCTTCCCAACAGAACTCTTAAATCTTTTTGAGATTCATTAAATCAAACCTCATCTAGGACACTTGAACTCCTATGAAGGTTCACAATATTATGGATTTTTCCTCTCTTTATGTCACATAAGTAGCCACATCAACCAAGCTCTGAATCTTTCACACCTCAATTTATGATTCTCCTGCTTGTGATCTTTTTTGATCATTGAACATCAAATTTGTTCCTTTCAATCACACCACACCTATCATTGATCAAAAAATTTCAACCTCCATTTTAAGGATTCTTCTTTAAAATTCCTCATAATCTCTTTATTGATTAATTAACCTATTAAAATTTAAATTCAAAATATCAACTATAAAAAATATCCTATTAGCTTAAACCATCTAAATTTCCTTCCTTCAAGTCAAATCCAAATCAATTCAATTTATTTTTCTAACTCAAATCATATCCATATATTGAAATATATTGAAATATATAAATCAAATAAAATTAAATTCCAAAAATTTTCTAAGTCCTTAATTTTCCATTAATGGACTTATTCTAAATCATGATCAAATCAATTCAAATTCATGGATTTTCATAATTCATTTATATTCTCATTTATATTCATATAAATGAAATATAATAAATCAATCAAATCAAATTCAAAATTAAAATCAATTCCAAAATTTTTCTAAGTCCTAAATCTTACTTAGCCAAATCAAATCACTTCAAACCATATTTTCTCATTCATTTATATTCTCATTTATATTCACATATATAAATGAAATATAAATTCAAATCAAAAAAATCAAATCCAAAAATCAAAAATTTTCAAGTCCTTCCTTTCAAAATCAACTTCAAATCAACTTCAAATCCCAAATTCTGATTTTCAAATCTTCATATTCTCAAATCATATAAATAAATATAAATATAAATCAATCAAATCCCATTCAAAATCCATTTTGATTCTCAACCTAAACCTTTAATGATTCTACCTAAATGATCAAATCACCAAATTGATTTTGACACTATATTTCATATATTCAATATATAATCATATAAATTCAACCAATCAAACTAATTCAAATCAAACTCAAATCCTAACCAAGTGACTAACTTAGCCAAATCAATTCAAATCAACCAAACTATTTCTCTTCATGATTCAATCAATCAATTAAAAAAACCCAAATATAAAATCAAACCCAATCACTAAATCAAAACCATTCCAAAACAAACCCAAATATTTCAACTTCTTGATTGAAACCTAATGTCAAAACCCATTTTGACTTTCAAACCACTCAAATTGATTTACCAACTAAGTCCAATGTTCAATCAAACTCAAACTTGACCAACTAGACCCACTTAGTTTGACTTCAACCCTGACCCAAATCATGTTGAGCCAAATTTAACCAACCAAAATTGATTGGAAATAAAACCACCACTCCATATGACTAACCAATCAAATGGAAATCAAATTGGTCAAACTTGACCCATTTGACCTAAATGAAGTCATGAGCCAAATTCAAAACTAATCCAAATTGAACCAAGCCAAAGCACCAAAATATTTCAAATGGTCATATGAACTTGACCCAACCCTTGGTTTGACCTAATTTGATGAATTGGTCAACTTGACCCAAGTTGACCCATTTTGTCTTAAATGGGTCAACATGAGCCAAACCTTATCGAATTAATTCCAAACCTCATGAAACTTGGCCAAACCTAGTTTCTCCACATACCCAACATATCCAAATTGAAAAATTAGCAAAATGATAATTCTACCCCTAGGCCATAAAATAAATTATGAACTAATCCGTAGGTAATTTGGTCATACCCTCTTCATATCAACTTGATTCCTTCCTAATGGCTCAAGTGGACCCAATGAAGAGTGGTGCACCCAACCCAATGGGTTTGGGTCAGCCCAAATGAACCAAGGCCAAACCACTTGAATTGGCCAATTCAAAACCCTCCTTCCACTCAATTTGATGCACATGGGAGGTTAGCAATCCTCACCCAAACCAACCATGTGCCAACTCTAAACATATAACAACCCCTCCAATGTGGTCAATTGGATCAAAATGGCAAGGGTGGTGTTGGCAATCCGATTGTCATTGGGGGAGGTATACTCGTCCTAATTCAATTTGAAATCATCATTGCCACATTCAATCAAAGCCCAGTGAGTGTTAAGAAAGATCAGAGAGCCATCACAAGCTTTCTAAGAGGGATTTGAAAAGTAGATTTCTCAATTTTCTCTATTGAAAAAATAGTGAAGCTCACTTCAATCCTTAACTTCCTCTACAGTCAAATCCATTCCAAATCCTCTTGCACACTCCCTCAGAGGATCAATTTGAGTGCAACCAAGCTCCCATTCGAATTCCCAAAGCAAGGAGAGTCTCAATTGGATCAAAGCCGCAAGCAAGGTGAAGTAGTGTTGGTCTATAAGAAGATCCACTCAACCCCAAGGCTTGAAACTTTCAACAGGGTTTCGTCTCCACTAGATAAAGCTACCTCATCGAGCTTAAGTGCCGGTGATCACCTCTAGTGAGGTATGAAATTTTCTGACCACTTAGCTTAAGGGGTGTTGGTCTTTTATGAAAGAAATTTTCAAGTCATGAGAAATCCATCATTAGATAGGCTTCTCATTAGCTTTAGATGGTGTGTGTAAAGTCTCATTCCAATCCGAGCCAAATCGAGCATGGATCTTCGATCATCATCTATTAAGCCTAAGGGAAGAACTAGATCATGGCCGTCCATCCACACATTTTGGATGGACGACCAACATTAATCCCACATTTTAGAAATATTTTATCCCTCTTAAAACAGTGGGATGATCCCTAACAGTTCGATCTTTGATCGAATGGCAGGGATCAAAGCGTGTCCCACCGTCACGCCGCCATTTGGATGTGGCGTTTATGTAATAAGCTCAAGGTGTAATACATTTAAAATGTGCTGACCGCCACCGCCGTGTATCGCGATGTGAGCTGAGGGATTAGTTAATGGATTTAATTAATGTTAATTAATCTCCTAATCTTTAAAAACTCATATCTCATTTAGCAAAATTCAAAAAAATATGAGGTAAAATTCTGTTGAAAAATAATTCAACCTAGAATATTTTAAAAATAATTTCAATGGATTTTGAATTATTATTTTATATGATTTTGGTTTTATTAGAAATATCATTTTGCTAGTTACTTCTTAATTAATCCTCTGATTAATCCCAAACTTCTTGGGTATGTTTTAAGGGATGACCTCTGCCTCCCCTATTTTTCTTGGTATTTATTTAAGGCTTAATTGGGGTAATTGCATATGTGTTTATTAATTACCCTCCTTATGTAATTAAGGATAGTTAGGGGTTGGATTAGTGTTTTAATCCATTATTAAGGTTGATTAAGGTTAGATCTAGAAAATAAGAGGCTTAGGGAATAATTTTGGGATATTTTCCCTAAGCTATTCCCTAAACCCCCTTTTCTTTCCTTAATCCTCACTTAATTAAGGATTAATTCATTAATTATCCCCTTATTTAATTTCTAAAAATTATAAAATCTTTCAAAACTTAATTAATTTACTTTGGGTAGATGTTTAGGTGTTTAAAAGCTAAAGTCCAATTAAGGAAATCAAAACCAATTCATATGTATGAAGGGTGTTTTGAAATTACTTAAGTTAAACCCCTTAGCTTATATAAATGAGCCAAATTACATTAGGCCCTTTTCTTCAAGTGCATTAAAATTTAAATTTGTGAGTTTTAGGTCATCTCATTGGCTCATAATTACTTGGTTAACTATGTTAAGGTGGTGTGTAAGGGTTAATTAACTTGCTTAATTCATACCTTAACCTAATTAACATATAAAAATGAATCTAATCATCTAAAAATTAAACAAAAATATCAAACAAGGGAATGGATTAGGAACAACAAACTCAATCATTTTTTCAAAATTAAATCAAACTTAAAACTAAACAAAATCACATTGAATACACTTTCTTATTTCATAAGAATGTCTCGGATTTAATTAATGTGAATGTGTTTAAATGCTTTCATTATTTTGATTCTTTCCCTGACATGTTAAATTTGTATGTCATGTGGTTTCATGCATTCATATTTTTCAAATTCAAATTTATACAAATGAAATTGTTTACTTTATGTCAAATTTTCATGTGTTGGATAAAGTAGAAATATGAGTAGCTATTATCACTACTAAATTCAAATTATTTTCAAAACACATAAATCAATTATCAAATCTGAAAGTGTACTACTTGTATTTTAATTATAAGCTTTCATGTGAAGAAAATATAAGGATGTACTTAGCATATGTTTCCCTCTTCTTAATGTTTGTATAGTTTTGATAGAGTAGAAGATGTATGGTTCATTTGAAAAGAACCTAACACTTACCTAATTCTATATCATACATTCTTATGCTATCACTTAAGAAGGGTTACCTATGCTTCTACACATAAATGGCATAAACAAAATGAATCAATTAATAGCCTTTGCATTCTTTATTTTCCAATTTATTTATTTTATACACATGTTTGAATTTAAGGAAAGTGGTATATTAGTCTGGACAACCTCAAAGTTGTGAGGCTTTAAGTAGCCCTAAGTAGGTCTTATATCTTTCATCTCTGGTTAACAATGGTATTGTACTCACTTATGTCTTTCTTACTTCCATGTGTGCATGTGAAAAATTGGATAATGAAACCCTTTTCTAATTAAGAAAAATCATGCATATTAAACTTCCAAATTTTCTTAAATTGATTACTTAGCATGCATCATAAAGTGTGTTAAATGTTCTCATTTGTGTGTATAGATATGCTTAGATTCATTCATATGCATGTTATACATGTTGGGAAAGAAATGAAGTGATGTGTGTTATGTGAATTTGATTCATTTTATTTAATCTTAAAATGCCTTTCTTTTTGAATAGGTTTATTTAGAGTTCATCTAAACTAAGGATTAATTAAAATATTTAATCAAAACATTCACTAAACAAAACCAAAATGTGAATCTACTTTAGAAATTACTTTGGTTAGGGAAGAAAAGAAGTTCTCTTCTTTCCTCTCTTTATAACAAGTAATTATAGATTCACTTGAACTTAATCAAAACATGAAATAAAATCAACGCAAAATAATTAAACAACTTTAATGAAATCCTCCTCTAAGTTGAACATATTTTTAGACTTATAAAATTTGAACCTAAAGCCATAGCTAAGCATACCACCTTAAAGCACACACATTAGCTAAGTCACCAATTTTAGCTTTAAGTTAGGGTGGTGCATGGTTTGATATTTTATTTTATTTTGTGATATATATTTTAGACTATATGTTATGGTATATGCTCATAATGAATGGTAGGACACTCTTAGTGTAATCATTATTTATAAGAGATTATGCTTAAGGGCGTTATCATAAAAAAAATATATAAATACTTTTGCTTGTAGGTGCTAAACATAATCCAATAAAGGTGGACTTAGTCACCCATATGTGGGGTGTTAAGTCCAATATACATACTTTGGATTTGTGTGGTTTGTTTTGACTAATCTTTTAGTTAGATTTTCATTCTTACCTTTTCATGTAAATTTATGCAATTAAAATTTTGGAATGATTATTATGGGGGTTAAGATGAGCATTGGTCATAAGATCCTATCTTATGCACCATGTGAAGCCTTGGAGCATCCACCTTCCAACCATCCAAAAGAAGGAACCAAAGAGAAGAAAGAAGAAAAGAAGAAGAAAGAAGAAAGAAGAAATAAAGCTTGAAGACCCTCAATAATGAATTCCTTGCTTAATTGTAATTTAATTCATTTGTAATCCAAGGTGAGCTAAGACCCAATTTGTTATTTGGGTGGTGCTCACCACAACGACCTTTTCCTTTTTTTTTTTTAATTTTAAATTGATTGATGATTTGTTTAGCATTTGTATTAAGTGGCATCTTTTCCTAGTTTCTTCCTTGCTTTATGTTGAAGTGGATTAGGAAATTTAGGAAAAAATAAATCTTTCACCAAACTTAATAACTCAAAATCAAAATAAAGAACTCATGACCTCACCTAAAGCTTAGTTTTAAAATCAAGATAAAAGAATTAGAAACCCCTTAACTAGATGAGTATTTCTTTTATAATATCAAGCACAATAGAATATCATTTTACTCTTGATTGGAGGGCTTCCACCTTTGCCAGAGAAACTTGGCTTGACCTTTGAGAGCCATGGTGGAAACACACCTCCTCCCTTCTCGTTGATTTTGGCCAATAACTTTATTTCTCATGCATTAGGCATATGAATCATATTAGCCTAAGTCAAAAATTATTGTCCAAAAATGAAAATAAAAAATGAAATCTGAATTACATTAGATTTAGGTCATTTGAAGCATGCCCTCTCAATGATCTAGTCACTTTAGGGAGTGAATTTAAGGACTTAGTCTCTTTCTAAATAAATAACATCCTAGCTATCTTTCATAAGCATAAAAGCTTGCTTACATGTATTTAAAATCATAGGAGGATTTAGTTGGCAGCCACCCCCAGGTGATTATAAGTAAGTCCAAGCTGTGTCCTCTTGTGGAGGCCAACCAAATACCCATTTTTGTCTTAGATTTAGGTTATGCTTTCGGCCCTCACCAAAGATCCTTAAATTTAGGTTCTAAGGTTGCTTCTCACCTTTGTGGGCCATAAGCTTAAATCCTCACCTCTTAGGCATTTCTTTAATCTTGTGTTAAGGAATCATAAGTCCTAAAATTCAACTCAAACAAATTAAATCAATTTCAAAAATGTAAAGCCCAACCATAGGATAGTTTGAGATGTTCTCAGGTTTCCTAGCATCGTGGGCATCTCCTACTTATCTTTCTTTGGCTTTAATAACTCCTCTCTTGTTCAATCCCATTTGATCTTCAAAATGAACTAATCGATTGATAGTCTTTCCTATTGAAATCTTTGAAGACATGATCATTTACCTTTATCGAGTATTCTAAGGATCTGTCCTTAGGATGTAATTAACTATGGGGCTTGCAGAACAACAAACTCGATTTAAAATAAACTCTGCTTTACTTTTCCATGTAAAGTAGGGGAAGAATCTCAAGTACATATGCAGACCCATCATCCTTAGGAATTCTTACTGAGGTGATTCGATCCATTAAAGGGTAGTGACTTCTGTCTTTCAAGATAGTACACTATTCCTTGATGATGTACCCGATCACCTAAATAAGCATATTTATAGATCTGCGTGGCATCTTAAAAAGGTGAATTTTTATATTCTTGCCTCTCTCTCTCTCCATAAATTTAAAGGTGACTCTATAGAAATTTTTCACTAACATAAATAAAACATCAATCAATTTATAGTATTAGTGCAAAAGAATAAGAGGTCGAATCTTCTTACTACACCATAAATGAAATATGGGTAGCCGAGCTCTACCCTTATACAACCCATATTACAAATGAAAAATTATAATTAAAAGGAATTAATGTTATGGGGGCCTTCATTCTTCATTCCTTCATTTCTTCATTTTTTTATTTCTTTCTTTCTTCATTTCTTTCCTTCTTTATTTGACTTGTGAGGTAGTTTTCTCCAATGCTTTACATGGTACATAAGACATGGTCTTATAACCAATGTTCATCCTTAATTCTCCCCATAACATTCATTCTAAATCTTAATTATCAAATTTACATCAAAATATGAAAAATAAATTTAACTAAACCTGCAAATTAGAGATTAGCTAAACATATCATACAACTCAAGTAATTAAATCATTAAGTTGGACTTATCACCCCACACATGGGTAACCAAGTCCACCCATCCTAATTTGGGTTATGCTTAGGGGTATAAGTAACTTGCATAGCAAAAATATTTATATTTTTTTTATTACAGTGCCTCTTAAGCACAATCCCCTGCAGAAGCTATGATTAGGCTAAGATCGCCCTATCATCCAGTCTACACACATGCACCCTAACATTCAGTCTAAAACATTATATCACAAAATAAAATCAGGCATCAAACCATACACCGCCCTAACATAGAGCTAAAAATGGTGACTTAGCCTAATGTGTGTGCCGTTAAAGGCTTGTATGGCATGTCTTTGCTAGGCTCTAAGGTTAAAATTTTCTAAGTGTGAAGGATTCAATTTAGTGAGCAATTTCTTTTTAAGTGATTTAATTGATTTGTCAATTTTAATTGGTGATTTGATTTTGGTTTGTGAACCTACACTTAGTTACTAAATGTTGTAAAGAGAAGAAAAGAGAAGAGAACTTCTCTTTCATCCCTACCTTAAGTAATTTCTAAGGTAGCTTCATTAATGATTTTTCTTTAGTGAATGTTTTATTATGTGTTTTAATTAACCCTAAATTTAGATTTTCTCTAAATATCTCTATTTGATAAGAAAGGCATCTTAGGATTAATTACGGTAGATTTCTACCACATGACCCACACCCATTTATTTCTTTCCACCATGTATACCATGCATATAAATGATCCTAAGCATGCCTATACATGCAATGCAAATTTTAGCACACTTTGATGATGAATGCTAAAATATATGATTTGAAAATTTGGATGTTCCAATGATGCATGTTTCTATTATGTAGAAAAGGAGGATTTCTCATTCATTAACAAAATGCACATCCACATGTTTAAAAGACATAAGTGAGTATGGTGTCATTATTTTCTACCGGGGTATATAAGGTACAAGACCTACTTAGCTACTTATAGCCTCAACCCTGGATGACCGACTAATATACCACTTTTCTTAAATACATGTAAGTGTACAAAAAGAAAACAAATGGATGAAAACTCATGCAAAAGATTTCTTTGTTTGATTTGGTTATATAATTTATATGTGTAAATATGAAGATCCTTCTTTAGTCATAACATAGAAATGCATAGGAATAGATTTAAGAAAGTGTTGTGTTCTTTTTTCAAATGAGCTACACACTTGGCCCTATTCAAATCCATGTTAAGAGAAGAGAAGAAAACACAAAACACATCTTATACTATAATAACATGCAAGCTTATAAGTATTCATAAGGAACATCACTTCATTTACAATCTTTGATTTATAGGTTTTGAAAATAATTTTTGGTTTAATAGTAATAATAGCCACTCTATTCTTAACTTTAGCCAAAACATGCAATTTGATTTAAAAGAAAACATCTTATTTAATTGATTTTTTAAAAGAAATGAATGCATGATTTTATATAGAAAATAATATTTAACATGCTTGAAAAGAAATAAAGAGATGTAAGCACATGGCTTCATTCACCCTAATTAATTCCTAAAGGCAATCCTATAAATTAAGATCATTTAAAGTGAACCAAAATTCTTTAAGAAGATTTTTTTAATTTTTGAATTTGATTTGACTTAGGAAATGTGAAGAGGTTTGCTAGTCTTAACTCACTTCCCACATGGGTTCATGATTTAGTTAATTTTGGAATAATTATATTGATTTTATGTTTTGTTTAGGTTAATGGAGTTAAATCTATTAATTACTTACCTATACAACTTTAACATAATTAAACAAGTAATTATGAGCCAATATATGATATGCAACCATGGAATTTAAATTATCAATGCACCTAAGAAATAAACTAATGCAATTGTCTCAATTATTGATTAATTAAGTAAAGGGTTTAATTAAATACTTTCATAACCATACTACACATGTAGTTTGATTATAATTTTGTTTAAAGTCTCTTAGTTATTGAACACCTAAGAATCAACCCAAGATTAACTTATTAAGTTCTGGAGTAATTTGGTTTTAAGTTTAGTTAATTAAGCAATTTTATGAAGTGGTTAAATCATTAATTAATTTACAAATTAATTAAGTCTTTATCATGAAATAAACTTAAGGAAAAGATTGGAAACGAAATCCAAATCTTATTCTCAAAGTTCATTCACTATTTTATAATTAACAAACTTAATTAATGAATTTATCACTATTTAATAGGTTAATTAATCATTTATTTGGTTAAGAGAGGGATTAAGGATGGAATAAGCAATTAATTACTCCATTAATAAATTCCAAGAAAATCATGGGAGGCGAGTCATCCCACCAATTAATCTTAGAAAGTTTAGAATTAATTGCTCAAGTAATTAAGGAGTAATTAGCCTAATTACAATTCATTAAAACCCAAATTTAGTGAAAGTCAATATTCAAAATCAATTGAACTTAATTTTATATTATTCTCCTTCGAATTATCCTCAAAATGAACTAGAGTTTATATTTTTAGATCTTTCTATAATAGTAATTTTGGAAGTTATAGAATTAAAAATAAGTTAATTAGGCTTAATTAACTCCTAATCCCATTGAGCCATGTTGGCCGACGCTATATGGTGATGCAGATTATTTAAGTTGTGACATCATTGAGTCACTAGCGATGAGCTTTCTCCACGGCCGTCTGATTTAAGAACTTTCAGCCATGATTAATCTTATAGTTTAGGCTTAAATCAAAGGGAGATCTATCATGATCTAATCACAACTGTCCATTCCAATCATGCGAAATAGAAGATGTGTGATCTATCTCCTCCCGGGCGGCGATAAATGGATTTTGTCTATTGATCATCGCTCAATCTGAGCTCACCCAAGCTCGAATGGAGTTCAAACTCACACCACACCTTTGAGGAAGCACAAGCAAAGAATCCAACGTTAATGATCTCAAGGGATTACAATTTTCTTCATAAAGGACCAAACAATTTTTTATCTTAAGATTGGTTTTGAGCAATATCTCTCCGGAGGCTATCACCGGTGCTTCTAATGGAGGCGGTAGCTTCGTCTAGTAGAGAGAAAGCCTTGTTCAAGGTATCAAGTCTTGATTTAAAGTGGATGACTTAGTTGAGCAAGCTCCCCTTCAATGGAAATCAGCTTTAATCAAAGTCATCTTGCCCGTAGCTTGGTGACTTGGGAAACAACTTGATTAAGCTCGACGAAGTCCCTTGATGGTGCTTGTAAATTTAATTTAGTTTTGGTGGAAAATTTAGTGACTTTGAATTGGGACGGACCTCCCCTATTTTGGCTTTGACTAAAATCGAGAAGGAGAATTCAATGGAGCTTGAAAATGGCTTAGGGAAGCTTAGGGATGCTTAGTTTTGATTCCTAGAGCTCAGTCGAGTTTGGTGCTTCTCATTTGAGTGGGAATGAGGGGAGTATCTCCTCCTTGTAGACAACAAAGAGCATTTTGCCATTTTAGCTTAATTGTTGAGATTGGTTGATCGGGTTTGTTTAGCATCCCATGAGTCATTTTTGGCAGAGGAGGAGAGGAGTGCCCAGTGCTGGTGAGTGTGGGTGATCCAAGTGCTCACCCCATTGGAGGAGTCGGGCCTTTTTTAGTCATGGCCAACCCAAACTCATTGGGTCATGTTCACCACCTCCCTTGGTGCCCATGTGGACCACTAGGAAGATGCTAGTGGCCTTGAGAAAGGAATGACCAAATTCTAAGTGAATTTGGTCATAGGACACCCTTTAACCATGATTTTGATTTATGCAAATTTGAAATGATTCAAAAATGGGTTGGGCCAAATTTCAAGTGATTTGGAGTTCATTTGATTTGAATTGGTTCAATTTGACCCATTTAGGTCAAGTTGGGTCAAATTGGGTAAGGTTGACCAATTGGTCAAATTGGGTCAAACCATGGGTTAGGTCAAGTTCAAATAATTATTTAGAGCATATGGGTATCATTGATTTCATTCAATTTGGTTTAGATTTGGTTTTGGCTCATTTAGGTTCATTTAGTTCAAATGGGTCAAGTTGACCAATTTGACCCATTTGACCCAATTAGGTTAGGTAATGAGTTGTTTTATGCTTGGTTGATCATTTGAGATGTATTTCATGCTTTGGTTTCAATCAATTTTGGTTTGGTTTGAGTTCAAGTTGATTTGACCTTTTAAGTCAAGTTAGGTTCATGGTCAATTGGGCTAGGTTGGGTTTAGTTGGCCAATTGAATCTTTGGTCAAATTCAATAAGTGATTTCAAATGAATTTAATCCATTGGTTGCAATCATTTTGGCTTAGATTAATATTTGATCCATTTTGACTTTTTAGGTCAAATTGAGTCAACTTGGGTCAATTGGCCAATTAAGCTTGGTTTGGCTCAATTAATGGCTTGGTCAAGTTCAATCATTGATTATGGATTAGTTTAGATCAATGGTTTCAGTCAATTTGGCTTATAATAGATTTTGGCTTATTTAGGTTTCATTTAGGTTAAGTGTTGACTTGGTCAAAGGATAAGGTTGACTTGGTTTGATCTAATTTGAGTGATTGATCATCCTGGGATGATTGTTGCTCACAATGTGAGGCTTAAATGGGCTTAGTTCAATCTAATTTAGGTTGGATTAGAATTTGGTTCAAAAAAGTGTTTTAGGTCACTTTGGGTCAAGTGACCCTAAATGGGTCAATTGACTTGATCAAGGCTTGATTCAAGTTTGGTTGAACTCACATATAAACTTATGATTGAAAATATAACAGTGATTTGGAGTCAAATGAATTTTGGTTCATTTGACAATTTCAAGTTCAAAGGATGAACATGGGTTTGATTTGGGTTAGTTTGATTTTGTTTTGATGATTGAAGTTTATGTTTATATTTTGGCATGTGATTGAAGGAATGGTTATTTGAAGAGAAAATCCAAGGGTTTGGATTGATTTGAGAATGATTAGGCTAAGTTCAAAAATTTGACTTGAAATGGTGTAAATTGGACTTAAGTTGGATTTGGATTTGAGTTTTGAATTTAGTTTTGGTTATTTGAATTTATCTTTCATTTATATTTGTGAATATAAATGAGAATATAAATGGGTTATGAGAAAATCTTTTGAGTTTGGAGTGATTTGGATTTGATTTGAGCTAAGTTCATGAGATGAAATCAAAAGGACTTAGGAAAGATTTTGGGTTTGGAATTGATCATGGGTTTCAATCAATTTGAATTGATTCATGATTTGAATCTTGGAATTGATTTATGATTTGAGAAAATCAATTGAGTTAGAATTGATTTGAGATTTGAATTTGAAGTTTGACTTGAAAGATGGAAGCAAGGATTTGGTTCAATCCATAAGTGGCAAGTACTCTTAATACCTCAAGGCATAACCTATTCTATGGCTAACTCTTCTAAGTCTCTAGGGTTAGGTTAAGTTTTCACCTAATCACTATAAGTGTCTTAAGACTAAAGAACTCTTAGTGTCTAGAGAAATTTTATGTCTAAGATGGAGAAGTTGAAAGCTCACTCCAAAAGTGATGTCACCACTAATTAAGTCATTAGTTTGAGTATCACTCAATAAAGAACTGATGTATGTCGGACGTGGATTATCTTCAGTTCCTAAGTTGATTTCTTTGAGCTCGTTGATGGTTGATGATCTCCTCTCTAACTCGTGGTGCATCCTTGACTTCAAAGTCATTTGGATCATCAAGTTTCTAAACACACCTCATATGAAGCATGATTTGAAAAGAACCTATCGATTCCAAATGATTGGTAATCAATATCAAAATGGATTGTACCAAATCTTAGTCCTGATCTTGATTGATGATGTCTGCTTTTGTTGTCCCATAACCTTTCAATGTAGTTCCTGTGTTTAGACCAAGTATATGGGATTAATCTCTTCTTTACTAGATTAAGAACACAAGACAAGTACCAATCAAAAGGTAACTGTATTAAATCTTTATATGAATCATCCTAAAGTTCTACATCAGCTTTCTGACTTGAGAATGAAGCTCCCAAAAAGAACCTTTGAGTCTTCCCATCTGTGGATTACTTAAGGGCTTCCTTAACTACGAAACCCTCAACTTTTTGTGAAGAAAGTGGGTTTAGAGATAAGGTTCCCAACTGATGCTTCATTGTCTCATATGCAGACTTGGATACATTTATACTTCACTTTGAGCTCGGTCTTCATCACTATCATTATCAAATGTCACCTCAAAAGGGATTTTTTGTTGAGAGGAGCTGGCTGGTGTGCTAACCACATAAGACTCATCCTATAATCTAGATTCTAAGTCTATGTGGATAGTAGGTGTGCTCCTGTTGGCTATGACATACCTCTTATTGGGTGGCTAATATGGAGGCTTTCTACCTCAGGGGATGCCTCTGAAATGTCCTCTGCCTGGTGAAGGTCATGTCATCCTACCCATATATTCAAATGGAATAATGAACTGTGAGTGGAATCTAATGTCAGGCTTTATGTCTTCCAGAGAGTCCATATCTTGCTCTCTTTTATTTTCTTTTTCTTTCTCTTTTTTCTTTTCATTTTATATTTTATTTTCCTTTTCTTTTCTTTCTTTTTATCCCTCATGGGGATCTTGACTAGATTCATGAGAATGGACTTGTTAGTTTTGGGGAAGAAAAAAGGCTACATCCTCATATATCCCAACTTCATGAACTGTGAGGGTTTGAGATCTCCTTTGACTTGGTACTTAATTCCACATCTCATGAACTTCATGCACTTATGTAGAGAGGATGGAATTGTGTTATTTTCATATCTATGGTCTCTCAAAAGCATTGAAAGATGTATGCAAGTCATGATATGAAACTTGGCTTCAATCTTCCAATCATTTATGTTCATTGGCAACACTATGGAGCCCAAGGCCTTTTACCTTATTCATTGAATCCTCAACATCATCCTCCTTTTAGATTTTGGAGATGTTGATCCTCAAGTAGGCAAGGGTTCTTTGACTCATACGCTGATGATGCAACTTGGTCAACCAAAACTTGATGATCACCAACATCTACTGTAATATAAAGAGGGTAGTTGTGCTTGGTCGTCCCTTGAAGCAAGTCTTCATCACTGAATGTAACTCCTAAGATGTCCTTTGAGCTATGTGTCTTTTCTTGAGTGATCAACCAGCTAAGCACCGGATAAAGAACATCCTTGACTAGAGATTCCCTCATCACTTGAATAAGACAAGGGCGTCATATATGCTTAACTTAGCTGACAGCTTTCTAAGATGTGCTAGGACATTGTAATCTACTCTGACTTGGTCCTCCACAAGCATATCCATAAGTGGAGCATCCTGTGGAGGGACTATCTGCTCACTAGAACCAATGACTTGTTTAGCCTTATCTTGAGGTTCTACCCTAGGAGGTAGAACTTTGCCACTGTGCAAGTCGACTTTGGTGACTTCTTGAAATGATAAACTTGAGGAAAGTTCTACGTTCTCATCAGGTATACCTACAGCTTCTTCTATAAGATTCTCGGAGTTAGTTGACTCCAAGTCAATCTCAAGAGGTGAACCCAATTGATTTAAAGAAGGAAAGTCTAATTCTGAATCAGAAGAGAGTGGATCGAAATGATTAGAGCCATTATTATTTTCTAGACTTAGAGAGTTTTCAATAGGAATAAAATCTAGAGTATCAAAAGTGGACAAGATGAAAGTGAAAGCTTTTATTGATTTCTTTTTGGGTGGAGGTACATGATAGAATTCCAAAACCAAGCAAGGGATTTAATGCCCTTATCCACATACAATGCTCCTACTAGAAGGGGAGCTAGTAGAGGAAGAAGTAGAACTATGGATGGAGTTCCACAGACGGTTTGAATTCTAAACTATCCTAGGAAAGTAGGGTGAGCTGCTCCTACTGCTATTAGGCTGTCACCTTATTCAAGTTGTCTTTGGCAACTTGCAAATATTCCTTGATGATGTTGGTTTGAGCTTCCTCAAGCACCTATAAAGAGAGTTTCTTGATTTTAGAAACTACCTTTTAGAGGTTCAAGATAAGGCAATATCTCAACCTTCTTTTATCTTAAGAGGATCACAAGAATCCTCAAGAACTACTCAAATAAACTAGATGGTTGTTCTAATAAGTATTCCTTAGGGGAGAGAATTTCTATATAGTCACCTTCATCTGTGGGTGAAAGGCAAGAATAAAAAAATTCATCTTTTAGGGATGCAATGTAGATTCACAGTTTTCCTTATTTGAGTGATCAGGTACATCATCAAGGAATAGTATACTATCTCTGGAGATAGAAGTCACTACCCTTTAATGGACATAATCACCTCAATAAGGACTTCTAAGGACAATGGGTCTACATATGCACCAAAGATTTTCACCCTACTTTACATGGAAAAGTAAACCGGATTTATTTTAAACCGGGTTCGTTAGGTTTCCTATAGGGGCAAGCCCTCATAGTTAATTACATTCTAAGAGATGGGATCCCTTAGGAATACTCTCGATTAAGATAAATGATCATTGTTTTTAAATATTTCAATAGGAAAGGACTATCAATCGATTAGTCATTTTTGAAGATCAAACGAGATTGATCAAAGAGGGGGGAGTTATTATCGATGCCAAAAGAAAGATAAGTAGAAGATGCTCACGATGCCAAGAAACTTAGCAAGCATTTCAAACTATCCTATGGTTAGGCTTTACATTTTTGAAATTGATTTAATTTGTTTGAGTTGCAATTTTCATTAGAAATTTAGAGCTTATGATTCCACAGCACAAGATTATGGAAATGCCTAAGAGGTGAGGAGTTATGCTTATGGCCCATAAAGAAGAGAAGCAATCTCAAAACCTAAATCTAGAGAGCTTTAGTAAGGGCCAAAAGCATGACATGAATCTAAGGTGAAAATGGGTATTTGGTTTGCCTCCACAAGAGAGGACAAACCACAAGCTTGCTTACAACCACTGGGGTTCAATTAACTTCTCCTATGATTTTAAATACATGTAAGCAAGCTTTTATGCTTATGCAAGATAGCAAGGCTATTATTTATTTAGAAAGAGATTTAAAAGAGACTAAGTCCTTAAACTCACTCCCTAAAGAGACTAGATCATGTAGAGGGCATGCTTCAAATGACTTAAATCTAATGCAATTTAGATTTCATTTTTTATTTCCATTTTTGGACAACCATTTTGACTCAGGCTAATAGGATTTGTATGCTTAATGCATGAGAAATAAAGTTATTGGCCAAAATCAGCGAGAGGGGAGGAGGTGTGTTTCCATCATGGCTCTCAAAGGTCATGCCAAGTTTCTCTAGCAAAGGTGAAAGCCCTCCAATCAAAAGTGAAACAAGATGCATTTGTACATGATGTTATAAAAGAAATACTCATCCAGCTAAGGGGTTACTAATTCATTTATTTTGATTTTCAACCTAAGCTTTAGGTGAGGTTATGAGTTCTTCATTTTTAGTTTTGAGTTGTAAAATTTGGTAAAAGATTTCTTTTTCTCTAAGAGCCTAATCCACATCCAGGTCATTCATCAAGTAAGGAAAAAACTATGACAAGGAAGCCACTTAATGCACATGTTAAACAAATCACCTATCAATTTATAAAGCTAATCACAAAAAGAACAAGAGGCTGAGTGTGGTCGGGCACTACTGCACAAACCAAAAAAAAATTAGGTAGCTGAGCTCTACCCATAGACAACCCTGATTACAAATGAATTAAATACAATTAAGCACAAAACTCATTGTTATGGGGGTCTTCAAGCTTCATTTCATCATTCTTCTTTTCTTCTTTCTTCTTTGAATCCTTCATTTGAATGGTTGGAAGGTGGATGCTCCAAAGGCTTCACATGGTGCATAAGATAGGATCTTATGACCAATGCTCATCCTAATCCCTATAACAATCATTCTAAAATCCTAATTACAAATTTTACATGAAATCAAAAAGTAAATCTAGCTAACACCTGCAAAATAAAGGTTAGCTAAATAAACCACCAAATCTTAAGCATGTATATTGGACTTATCACCCCACACATGGGTGACTATGTCCACCTGGCCTATTGGATTATGCTTAGAGGTATAAGTACCTACACAAGAAAAGCATTTATATCTCTATTTATTATAGCACCCCTTAAGTATAATCCCCTACAAAAATAATGGTTAGACTAAGATCTCTCTGCCATTCATTCTATGCACATACATCCTAACATCTAGTCTAAAACATATATCATAAAATAAAAGCAAGAATCAAACCATGCACCACCCTAACCTAAAGCTAGAAGTGGTGACTTAGCTTTGTGTGTGCTTTAGGTTTGTGTGGGTATGCATTAGCTATGGCTTTAAGTTAGAATTTTCTAAGTGTGAAGCATGTTCATCTTAGAGGAGGGTTTCATTTAAATGATTTAATTATTTTGGGTTGATTTTATTTTATGTTTTGATTAGGTTCAAGTAAATCCTACAATTACTATAAAGAGATAAAGGAGAAGGAACTTTTCTTTCCTTCCCTAACCTAAGTAATTTCTAAAGTAGATTCATATTTTAGTTTTGTTTAGTGAATGTTTTGATTAAGTCTTTTAATTAATCATAAGTTTAGATGAACTCTAAACAATCCCTTAAAAAAAGAAAGGAATTTTAAGATTAAATAAAATGAACCAAATTCATAAAATATACATCACTTCATTTCTTTCCCAACATGTATAGCATGCATATGAATGAGTCCTAAGCATACCTATACATGCAAATGAGAATGTTTAGCACACTTTATGATGCATGCTAAGCACTTTTTTTGAGAAAATTTGGAAGTTTATGATGCATGATTTTCATTAAGTAGAAAAGGGATTTCTTATCCAATTTTTCACATGCACACATGAAAGTAAGAAAGGCATAAGTGAGTACAGCGCCATTGTTAACCAAAGGTGTAAGGTACAAGACCTACTTAGGGCTACTTAAATCCTCACAATCTCAGAGTTGTCCATACTAATATATGACTTTCCTTAAATACAAACATGTGTACAAAAGAAAATGGAAAAGAAAGAATGCAAAATTTGTGTTAATTGATTCATTTTGTTTATGCAATTTATATGTGCAAGCATGGGTATTCTTCTTAAGTGATAATATAAGAATAAATATGATATATAATTAGGCAAGTGTTAGGTTCTTTTTAAATGAACCACACACCTTACCAAATCCTATTCAAAACTATACAAAAAGAAAAGAGAAGAAGAACCTAGTCTAAGCACATCCTTATATTTTTCTCACATGGAAACTTATAATTAAAATATAAGTAACACACATTCAATTTTGATAATTGATTCATATATCTTTAAAAATAATTTGAATTTAATAGTGATAATAGCCACTAATATTCTTACTTTAGCCAACACATGCAATTTGACATAAAGTAAACATTTTTATTTTAAATTTAATTTTGAAAAGCATGGATGCATGAAACCACATGACACACATATTTAACATTTTGGGAAAGAACTAAAGCAATGAAAGTATGTAAACACATTCACTTTAATTAAATCATAAAGATAATCTTATGAAATAAGAAAGCTTAAAGTAAATCAAAGTTTATTTAATATGATTTTGTTTGATGAATTTGATTGAATTTTGAAAATATGGATTGTTTCTATTCCTAACCCATTCCCGCATGTGTTTGACATTTTGTTTAATTTTAGATGATTAGATTCATTTTATATTTTGATTATGTAAAGGTATAAATTAAGCATGTTAATTAACCCTTACCTACACTAGCTTAGCATAGTTAACCAAGGAATTATGAGCTAATGAGATGACATAAAACCTCACAAGGAATTTAAACTTGCAATCCATCTAGGAAGAAAAGGGCCTAATGCAATTTGGCTCATAATAAATGGTTAATTAAGCTAAGGGGTTTAACTTAAGTAATTTCAAAACACCCCTCACACATATGAGTTGAGTTTTGATTTCCTTAATTGAACTTAGGCTCTTGAACACCCAAGCATCTACCCAAAGTAAAATTAATTAACAAAGATTTTAAAATTTTAAAAAATTAATTAAGAGAGTAATTAATGAATTAACCCTTGATTAAGAGAGGATTAAGGAAAGAAAAAGGGGGTTTAGGGAATAGCTTAGGAAATATTCCAAAATTATTCCCTAAGCCTCCTATTCATTGGATCAAACCTTAATCAACTTCAATAAGGGATTAAAACACTAATGAAATCCTTAATTACATTATGGGATTAATTAGGAAATGCATTTGCATTACCCCAAGCTTTCAATAAATCCCAGAGGAGAGAAGTCACCCTCCAAACATACCCAAGAAGTTTGAGATTGATCAAAGGATTAATTAACGAGTAATTACCAAAATAAAATTTCCAATAAAACCCAAAATCAGATAAAAATATAATTCAAAATCAATTAAAATCAATTTTACAATATTCTAGATGGAATTATGTTTCATTAACAATTTACCTCATTTTTTTGGATTTTTATTTAGGGAGATATGAATTTGTAAAGCTTATAGGATTAATTTGAATTAATTAAAACCTAATTAGATCCTTTAATCCACATCTCGACATGCGGCGGTGGCAGTCAGTGCTCTTTCCAAGCATCTCACAGTGAGCCATCACTTAAACGTCCTGTCACCGTGCTTGTGGTGGTGGTGGGATGTGGTTTGATACCCATCATTCGATCAATGATCGAATGGTCGAGAATCACCCCATGGTTTTAAAAGGATAAATGGATTTTCAAAACGTGCGTTTAATCTTAGCCATCTATCCAAAATGTGTGGATGGACGACCGGGATCATCCATGTTCTTTCCTGAGGATCATAGGAACCGTCCATGATGTAAGCCTTGATCCAAGCTCGAAGCTTTGATTAGGATTTTGCACATACTATCATAGGCATTCCTATCCAACGATTGAATTTTAATGCCATTTCACTTTCTTTCACAAAGGAACAACACCTCTTAAATCTAGTGGTCAAAAAATGCCATACCTCATCATTGGTGATCACTGGCGCTCGATTCCATTGGAGGAGTTTCATCTGGTTGAGACAAAGCTGTGTTGAAAGAATTAGCTCCTGAGGTTGGATAGTTTTCTCTATGGACCAACTCCCCTTTCTCTTGCTTGCATCTTTGATCAAATTAGACTTCTCCTTGATTTGGGAACTTGAGGGGGAGCTTAGGCAAGCTTGATTTGGTCCCCTGAGGAAGTATGCAAAGGCAATTGAGTTGGATTGTAGTGTGGAGGAAGTATGGTGGAGCTCCCATGTTTTCTCTTGAAGAAAATTGAGAATGGTTGATTTCAAATCCCTCTTGGAGAGCTATGGATCACTCTATGATGGCTCCTAACACTCCTTAGAACTCAATCGATAATGAGCATGTGTAAATTAAATTAAGGGAGTATATCTCCCCTAGAGCTACCTTGCCATTTTGATACAATTTCCAATATGGAGAGGTTGTTTGGAGTTAAAGATTGGCACATGGTTGGTTTGAGCAAGAGTGGATTGGTAACCTCCCATGTGCTTCAAATCAAGTGGGAGGATTTGTTGGAAAATTTGAGCAATTTTGTCCTTGGGTCCATTTGGACTGACCCAAACCCATTGGGTTGGGTGCACCACCCTCCATAGAGTCCACTTGACCTATTAGGAAGGTATCAAGTTGATATGAAGAGGCTTGACCAAAATTCCCATAGATTTGACAAACATTTGTTCTATGGCCTAGGGGTAGAATGGTCATTTGGTTGATTTTTGAATTTGAATATGTTGGGTATGTTGAGAAGATAGGTTTGGCCAAGTTTTATTGAATTTGGAGTTCATTTGATATGGTTTGACTTATGTTGACCGATTTAGGTCAAAATGGGTCATCTAGGGTCAAGTTGACCAATTGGTCAAATTGGGTCAAACCAAGGGTTTGGTCAAGTTCATATGACCATTTGAATTGTTTTGGTGGCTTTGGTTTGAATCAATTTGGTTTAGTTTTGAGTTTGGCTCATATGACTTCATTTAGGTCAAATGGGTCAAGTTGGCCAATCTGACCCATTTGAATTATTTGAGCTAGGTCATGGGTAGGTTTTGGTTTGGTTAGTCATATGAAGTGATTTGACATCTTTATTTCCAATCAATTTTGGTTAATTTTGAATTTGGCTAAACATGACCCCTTTAGGTCAAGTTGGGTTCAAGATCAATTGGGCTAGGTTGGGTCTAATTGGTCAATTGAGGCTTTGGTCAAGTTCAACAAGTGATTTGGAATGAACTTGACCCATTGGTTTCAATCAATTTGGCTTAGATCAAGTTTTGACATATTTTGACATTTTAGGTCAAGTTAACGTCAATCAAGTGACCAATTGGGCTAGGTTAGGCTCACATATTGACTTAGTCAAGTTCAAACATAGTTCATGAATGAACTTAGATCAATGGTTTCACTCAATTTGGCCTATCGTGGATTTTGGCTATGTTTCATTTTAAGTGTTGACTTGGTCAACCCTTAGGTTTGACTTAGTTTGACCCAATTTGGGTGATTGATCATCCCATGATGATTGTTGATCATGATCAAAGACATAGGTGAGTTTGATTCAATCAATTTGGTTAGGATGAGAATTTGGCTCATAAGGGTACTTTACATCACTTTGGGTCAAGTGAGCCTAAATGGGTCAAATGGTTTGGTCAATGCTTGATTTGAGTTTGATTGAACTTGTATATGGACTTATGATTGTGTGGGATCTGAAAATTCGCCACCGACCTTTGGCAAAAAATAAAAGAGAAAGAAAGAATTGTTTAGGTGTATGATAATTTTGTAAGATGAATAAGATAGACACTACCTGAGATTTTATTCTCATTTGGTGAGAACTTTTATATGTTGTGTTTCCTAGATAAAGCCTATAGTTAATTACCTCTCCCATTGAGAGAGCACTTTGATTAAGGCTAGTCAATGAATTGTTAAAGAACGAGTACATAATTGCGGAGTGGAGTTTAAAACTTATGAAATTTATTATTTTAATTTAAAACTTTTATGGAGGAACCATGACGCGTCATCTAGATCCCATGGTTACATCCCGGCGGTGTGTTCGCTTAGTTAGAGGAGGTAACAACCGACCAAGGATCCTTATCAACAACACATGGGTTACGCCGCCCAAGGTATCCTGACTGGAGTTGTCTAAGGGACAAATATAAGTCTACCTTAGCTAACATATTTTTTTTGCCCAATCAAATGCATTCTACATTTCACCTCAAAGAGCAAAGCCGTTGGAGAACATATGCGCGTGACCATAATTTAGGTTATATCGCGACGAACCACCTAGAGTCAGTCATACCGCCATTTATGTGATCCAAGAAAATCACGGACAGAGGACACCGCCCTTATGGGCTTTAGGAATATTTGAGTGTGAAGGTATATGTATTTATTTGACATTGGCTCTGTGAGCAAAAGTTTTCTTAATTTGTCACCCCAAGACAAACAATCATGAGGGATGATTTATTTTATTTATTTATTTAGTTTTTAATTTAAACAATTAATTTCATTTTTTATTTATATTTTGCTATTTTCTTTGAATTTTAATCATTTTAATGATTGATTTAGATTTGAATATATGATCATTTATCATTGAAATTTTAATTATAATTACCCTTCTCGATCCTATATCAATCGATAGAATTGGCCTACTGTCCGATTTTCTGAGGATCAGTTATTCATTATCTCAAGAAGTATAATCCTTCAAAACCTTGTCCACTCTAGCTTGAACATAAAAGGATCGGTTTGGGACCTTTCTTCTTGAGGGTTTGGATTTTATGTGAGTTGATTCATATCTTGTATTATATGACGTAATTAGCTTCTCGATATTATTAATTTGAAATTTTATAATATCAAATTTTTAGGTTTTGTTAACCGGTCAAGACCAAACCGGATATGTAACATGCTCTTTGTATTTACCTTAATAATTACTTTAACATGCATATGTTTCTTTTGAAAATTTGCATGGACATTAAGATGTCTAAGTTGAGGTTTATATGTCAAATTTTGATTTTGAGTTAAGACTGACCGGTCCAAGACCAAACCGGATATAAGATCTTATTTAATCCCCTTTATGTCACAAATCAGCAAGGGTATTTTGAAATAAATTATTTTGGAAGCCTATTTGATCAAATGTGGTAATAGACCAAATATAGATTAAGCCTTTTCATTGGAAATATGATATGCATATTATTTTGGCCAAAAGCCTCTTTATGTCACAAATCAGCATAGGAAATAAATTACTTTGGAAGCCTATTTGATCAAATGTAATGGGACCAAATAGATATAGGCATTTGATTTGGGCTAAGAATTTCTTTATGTGGCAAATCAAGAAACATAAATAAGAAAATTATTTTTTAAAGGCCCATATGATCAATATGAAGTGAGGGCCTAATGAATTTAGAATTCTTGATTTGGGTTAAAACCCTTTCTTTATGTGGCAAATCAGCAAACATAAAGGGCTGAAATAAATTATTTTTGAAGGCCCATATGATCAAATATAAAGTGATGGGCCTAGAATGAATTTAGGAATTTGATTTGGGCTAAAAATCTTTCTTTATGTGGCAAAGAAAACATATGGGCAAATCATTTTTGAAGGCCCATATGATCAAATATCCATAGCCCAAGTTTCTGAGGGGAGAAGAATACAAATATATGAGTAGATGTCATATGACATTTGAAGAGTGGATTAATTAAATCCCCCTCACCTATGGCAAGTGGGGACAAATACTCAAATTTCTAAGAAGATATGGCAAAGAGTTTATTTTTCTTCAAAGGAAGTGATAAGATGTATAAGCATGCCACATGTCCATGCATGTGCATGCAATATGACAAATGGCATCGAATTAGATGATTTCCTTGCATAATTTATGATGAGGCACCACATGTATGCCATAAGAATAGATGATAAGAGGAGAGGCTAGGAGGCCTATAAATAAGAGAGGATTTCCTTCACAAAATACTACATTTCTACTCTCCTTTCTCCATACCACAAGTTTAAGTTCTCCAATCTGCAAAGAGGGTTGTTGTGCCACATATACTTGTGAGTTTCTTTTATACTCAACCATTTTTTGATATCTTCTTGATATATGTCATGTCATATGGTAGATTTAATTTATTTCATATGTGTTTTTTGTCTTCACTATGTCTCATGTATGTATGTAACCATATGGAATGGCAAGTAGGGGAGATATTTATGTTTTATATATGTCTAATGTGTATTCCATAACATGTCTAGATAGAATCGAGAGCATTATGCAACATACAATAATAAATAAGAAAATAGTTTGCATGATATAGAAATTCAACATAAGATTCATTTGAGATAAAAAAAAATTTTAAGCCAACATAACAACTTAAGCATTTCATCCCTTTCTTTCTATCTTCTTTTTTTTTATAAATTTTGGCAGCCTCCTGGCATCATCCCCGCATAGGGGGCTACTTCGGGGGACTAGGTCTTCCCACCACGCCAAGAAAGGCATGTATAGTAGGTGTCGTGAGACACTGCGATCAAAATATTTTTGCCCACCATGCCAAGAAAGGCGTGTATGGGTTAGCATAACATAGCAACAAGTTTCCCTACAATGTTGGAGAAATATGAGTAGATACTTATAGTAATAAATTTAAAGCTTGCATTTGCATATAAACAAAAGAAAGCTGCTTGCATGTATATTTGAAGAATAATAATCAATTTACAACAATGTTCCCCACATGTGTTGAGAGATCACACCATGCCAAGAAAGGCATGTATGGGTAAATGTCATGAGACACCATGGCCAAAATTTTGATAGATCATTTACCATGTTGGAGAACATGGTATTTACAATAATAAATTTAAATTTTATTTGATATAAACAAAAAGAAAGTTTTTTGTATTATTTGATTAGTTTAATCAAAATTACAAATCCTCTTTTCCCCACATGTGGGTTGCCATGAGAGATCTTCACCACCATGCCAAGAAAGGCATGTATGGGTATGTCGTGAGATACCATGGCCAAAATTTTGATATATAGATTTCCTACCATGTTGGAGAACATGATAGTAATTTATATCACAAATTTGCTTGCATTTGCATGTGAATAGTTTTGCATATATACAAACAAGACAAAGATTTCAGCATTGCATTAACCAAAGTAAGTTTATGAAAGCAATGTGTATTGAACATTTGCTGAAAATATATAAAAATGAATTGATCTTAAAAAATGAATCTCCTTCACATTTTGACTTTCATAATAGCAACTAGTCATGCAAATGAAGTAAATTGACCCTTCCTTTCAATTTGATTTAGATATGGCGAAAAGAAATATAGAATCTTCCAAGTGGTCTAGGATCAATGTCACATAACACTTCAAATCCTCCTTACTTTCAGATTTTAGCATGAAATTGAAAGATTTCAACTTGTAAAGGCATGATATATATATAATTCCCCATGGAAATCAAGTGAAGCAAAGTAGAAGCATGAAATTCATGAGATCATCACCTCATTAAACAAGAACTAATTGATTTTTCCTGATAAGAAAGTTTAGACATATCATCAAATAACATATTAGTGATTTAGATGAAAATATTTTGCAAGCATGTAAAGGTAGTATCCATGTATAAGGAAAAAAACAAGAAGAAAATATAAAATAACATTTGCATGATTTCTTGCTGCCACATATTCATGAACTAGAGTGAATTCAATTCCTTCCAAATAAAATTTTCAAAGAAGATGTTTGCAATCTCATAACAAAAGTAAACATAGGGTTTAGGCCATACAACATCCCAAACCCATTTCAGTTTAAGATAAATCTAGGCAATATAACTTTCCAAACAAATTTTAGCAACCCACATGCTTGCAATCTTATAAATAAGGTAAACATGGGTTTAGGCCATAGCAACATCCCAAACCCATTTCAAAGAAGCTAAGATGTTAAATCTAGGCAATATAACTTTCCAAACAAATTTCAGCAACCCACATGCTTGTAATCTCACAAATAACAAAAGCAAACATAGGGTTTAGGCCATACAACCCAAACCCCTAGAGAAAGCATCAAGCATGGTTTTAAGCATGAAATAAAGCTCACTTTACTCACTTCATACCCAAATGCATAAGGAAAAGCTAGTTAGAGAGAAAATGACTAGGTGTTGATTTGCTAAAGGAGAAGAAGGAGAAAAGATTTCATTATTCTGAATCATCTCTCCCCAGCAAAGAGAATCCAGATCAAAGAAAAGAAACTTATGAACTATGAGTTCACCAGAGCAGCAAAGAAGAAGAATCTGCTAGATTCACCAAGATGCAGAATGAGAAGTCAAATAGAGGAGAACATAGCGCAAGATGGCACGAGCTTCAAACAGAGCCACAGGAACAAGAGAGGGAAATGTCATGAGTGAGAAGTGTCAAGTGTCGTGAGTATCCATTTCGCCTTTAGGCAATTTTTTTCATCTCACCAAGGAATTTCATTCAATCAAACCAGATTCAAAACAAGAGATTAGTAATTGCAAACAATTTAAAAAATTACAATTATATAATTTGATGAATCATCAATAATAAATCCCAGAATACAAAGTGTTAATTTTAGTTGTTTCTATGTCAATGCAATCAACATTTCAATAACGGAGGTCATGAGCAAAGTACAAATGTAATTAAATATGCTCAAATCGAACACACTTTTTCAATCAAAAGGCATCGTTTGATCTCTTTCTCATGACATCGATCAATTTGTGAACAGGTCATCACTTGGCTTGACATATCAATAATTTCATTAAAAAAATTGATTTTAATTATTTTATTGATCATTAATTGATTCGACATTTTCTATTTAATTAATTTTGATGCTTAATTATGAAGTCAAATTTTCAAATCAAATTGAATTTAATTTCATCGTGATTAGTATTTAACCTCTATGTCATTTACTTAATTTTAAATGACAATAGTTGTAGTCAACAATCCCCAACAAACATGGTGTGCATGGAGGAAGTGTTTGTTGTACAAGATCTTTCTTCTCTTTTGAGATTTATTTAGCCATCATATGCCGATAATGGAACATTCTTTTGTCTCCTTTCCATTTTCTTCTTTCTCCTTTTGTTTCAGAGTCATATATATTTATATGTTTGCCTTTTGACTTTAGAAAATGTTCAAGGAGGAGATCACTTTTCCTTCGAGCTCAGAGGATGCTATATGGTCATGAGATTCACATGACGCCATAACGCGGGACATTTTGGATGAGAGCAACACAATGATATGCTAGAGATATATTTCAGAACTTCTTCACCCATTCTCCTGCCCTTCTAGATTGTTCTGAAGAACCTGTTCAATTGAGAATCCCCCATAATGGGTGACTACCGAGAAAATGCGGAGAGTATAACTTTATAGTGCTGATCAGTTCATGGAAATTCTTACCAGACATCATCGAGCAAATATAAATCACACTTGAGTCATCGATAACTACAAATTACCTCATTAGAGTGGCTCAGACTCTTTAGCCAAATTCAAGGTCCAAAGAAAGGGGTAGTTGCTTGCTGATACATTCTTCGAGCTCACAAGGACGCTCTAAAGGCGTGGTGTTTATAACGCTTTTATGCTTCCATGCTTGATTTGAATATTCCTTCTTCTTTAAGAGGCTTTATTGAGTTCTGATGCCGGGAATAACACTGCTGGGAGCTCAAGAAGAATTACATTGAATGACTTGCAGATATCGCCTTCCTATGAGGCTTATGAAGAATATATTCCTTCGAAATGCTTTTTCATAGGCAACCCTCCGAGATGGGAATAGGGGAGGATGAATTAGTTTAATTGAAGTCTGCTTATCGACAAACTTACAAGCATCATGCTCAAAAGCAATCATGCCATGGAGATCCGATCTATAGCTTTCTAAGAGAGGATAGCTTATTACCTCTTTTGACTCTATTATATGACCCTTTGAAATGGCGTTTGTATCATTTATCCGAGGATATTGTTAGCCTTTCTTATCATATGGACATTTTTCTCCATCGCATCCAGGTATGGATGAAGACTTATTTTTAGCCGGCTTTTTAGTTACATGGTTGTGTTCTTTCATCTTGACCATCAAGGAGGGATCTATCCGTTCCAGCACATTATTGGCAGCAAGTAGGATCTCCCAATGTGAACGTCTTTCCTTGGCTCCTCCTATTCTTGCTAGGATGTATAGGGTTTTAAAAATTATTTCAGAGGCTAGCACACTTGAGTTTTATGACTTGGTCCTACCTTGGCAATACATTCATGCTTGGATTCACATTCATGTCGAAGGGGCCTTCGCCTTGAATGCCCTTCATACTTCTTAGAAAGGAACTATCCAGTAGTCATGCAATTGTCACAAGCCTCCTCTACCTTGGAGAGTGAAAGAGTACACCTATTTTTCTTTGCCCCTCATCTAGTTATTGATAGGTTTCATTTCGTCCATCACTTCAAAATTACAAATTTACCTCCTAGCCTAATGGAGGTAGATATTGTGGATGGGATTGACCATAGAGGCAGATGCACTTTAATTTATACCGGCCAATTCTTACCAATTGCTGAATACTTTATTAGCATGTGTCCTGGCTGGCTATGTTATCGATTTGGTCACTCAATTATTTTAGAAGGATATCAACCTAACCGGCAACTCAGCTTGGATTTTCAGCGCTTATGAAGGCGACCCTTCATTCCGTGTACGACGCTTGCCAAATGGATGTCGTTCCTGTCGAGACTAGATTATTTTCTGCCTCATTGATATGGTTTCACTTACTCCGGTTTGGCACAAACTCAAAGTTCCATCTGGCTGCTCCTCTTAGCCACACGGGAGTTAGCTATACTCGCTTAACTTGGGTATGCTTATCTTTTGCACCGACCTTGGAGTGTGGAGCTCATAAATATGAATGACAAGTGCGGAGACTTGGAGCCCCTCGAGGGCAATGGGCTCGCCGTGGCAATAATTCTAGCAGAGGTATGATTTTTTATATCTCTTTATTTAACCCTTTATTTAATTCCTTTAAGCCCCTTTTATTCCTAACATATGTATGTTAGTATTTTCTGTGTGATAGGTGAGAGAGGGTGTGTCGAATCAACAGCGAGAATAGGTTTGCTTCCCCGAGTGCGGACTCGAGAACCTTCAGTTAGTCATGCGGAGGTACCATCTTCATCTCATCGACAAAGATGTCCTCGTCATGAAGATCCTCCAAGAGCTTCAACTGATTGGTCAGCTAGCCCTATTCCACGATGCCTCTTAACTCCTGAAGAAGTAGATTTGGGGCCTAGAATGTCTGTTAGTATGGAGCCGTTTCCTTTGGGGATTTTGGAGTTGACTCTCCTAATACGGCAGTAGCTGCTCCTACTATGTCGATTCATTTGAAGATTTTGGGGTCGATCTTCCTGAAACATTGGCGGCAAAACCTCTTGCTCCAATCACTACTGTTTCTTTTGTGGATCTAGTCCCTTATATGGGTTTCTTTCCTAGCTTCTGCCCCGGTGAAATATCAGGAATGAGAGATCAAGATTATGGTGAGACTTCTGCAATACCTACTCACGATGAAATGATAGTAGGCGTCATAATGCCAATTGGTCAGCCACCATTTGAAGGAGTTGAGATTTTCATATTTATATTTGATTCCAAACTCAGCTTAGTGCCTTCTTGAGTCAGGATTTTTTTGTTTGTTGTAGAATTTTGCAAAATGACCTTTCGACCAATAGGGATAATTTCCCAGTCTAGGTCACTTGAACTCACCAAGTTGGAGAGATTTGGGGATTTGGATGCTCTTGTCTTTGAACTAACAAAGTAAGAGGATCCCTTACTACACCTTTGTGGTAAGTTGCTGTACCGACTTCGGCCGTATTTTGGCATGTTGAGTCCGACCTTATACACCAACTTGAGTCGTGGACTTGAGCAATTGATGAAGGATTTTATCCTCGGGTTAACGAGATGGGGATCTCTTACTACGACCTTTGTGGCGTGTTGAGTAAGCAGACCTGTCAGCGATTCGACCATATTTGGGCGTGTTGAGTCTGACCTTATACACCAACTCGAGCCTTTAGATTTGAAGTGGGATGATAAATGTATATCCAACTTGGTTTGTTGAAGCTTGCAGACTTGAAAGTTTTCTTCTTTGGTCAATAATACTTTTAAATTTGAGCATTTGAATACATAATTTTGAGTATGCACATAGAGATCTCGGCACTAGGCACGATGTCAATCCAAAGAGAAAAGGCCGCCTGCCTTACCAGGAACGCCCGATACTTTACTATAAAACTTTAAAAAAATGCCCCTGTCTAATAGGGGGATTTTTATTTTATTTTGGAAATGCATTCTTGTGTTACAAGAGAATTTCCAATGAAAATTTCTATAAGTGTTTGACAATAAAGATTTTTAAATGCAGGATTTGTCCAATCACACTTTCATGTGTAATATTTCTTTAAATACATTGATTGGCGGCATTGGTCTTTCACCTTTGAAGTCCATGAGCTGATAGGCTCCTCCTTGATATACCTTTTCAATAACAAAAGGTCCTTCCCAATTAGGTTCAAATTTATCGCCAATTCTGTGATGAGGGATGATTGGTCTTCTCAGCACCAGGACCAACTCACCTTCCTGAAAAGCTCGGGGATGTAATGTATGATCGAATGCTTTGGACATCCTCGCCTGATAAACTTCTAGATTTTGTTGAGCTTGGAGCCTGACCTCATCAAACGCATCAAGCTCTTCCATCCGTAGATGAGCATTCTCATCTTGGGTAAGATTTTGTTGAATGGCTACTCGGAGCAAAGGTAGTTCAACTTCAAGTGGCAAAACTGCTTCAACCCCAAACACTAGTGCATAGGAAGTAGACTTTGTAGGAGTTTTGTAAGTGGTACGGTAAGCCCATAACGCTTCCACAAGCTTGGTATGCCACTCCCTTTTATTTCTTGTGAGAATTTTTCTAAGCAATTTGACTAGTGTTTTATTAAATGCCTCAGCCAAGCCATTTGCTCTCGGATTATAAATTGATGAATATCGCCAATCAATCTTATGCCGATCAACAAATTTATAAACTTTAGTACTTTTGAAGGCTGATCCGTTATCTAAAATGATTTGGCATGGTACACCAAATCTATAGACAATATTGTGGGTAAAGAAGTTAGTCACTTGTTCAGCTGTAACTTCTTTAAATGGTGCAGCTTCAGCCCACTTGGAGAAATAATCGGTGGCTACTAAAATGAAGCGGTGACAAGCTGATGATGGTGGATCAATTGGTCCAATTACATCCATGTTCCAGCACTCAAATGGCCAAGATGCTATCGTTGGATGCAACGGATTTGGTGGCTAATGAATTATGTTACCGTGGACCTAACATTCATGGCATCTCTTGGCGTGATTGATACAATCTTTTACCATAGATGGCCAATAGTATCCAATTCTTTTAATTTTGAGAGCCATTTTAGGACCTGATTGGTGTGTGCCATAAAGTCCTTGATGGATTTCAACAATTACTTTGTTGGCTTCTTCTATTCCCAAACATCGTAGCCACATCTGCTCGAAGGATCTACGATACAGTATTGCAACATAAGCATATAGTCGAAGCCTTTTCTGTTGTGCTATCGACTTATTACTTGGCGGTTGCCTTCCTTGAAGTAAGTAGTCGGCGTCTCCGTCTTCCTTCTCTCCTACTATAAGGATTTCATCGTGCAGTTTTGGCGCTTCCGCAGGTTGGAGGCTTTCTTCTTGAATGGCCTGAGGCTTGTCTTGTTGACATTGGAAAGTAATTCGTAAGGAAGTGTGAGGAGCAACATGAGCTGCTCCCCGTTGATTTGCATTTGATGACCCCTCTTCCAGTGGGGATTTTAAATTTATCAGCTTTAGAACTCGACGAGTGTAAACACTAATTAGTATGTAGTCGTCGTCATCCATACTCGCCATTTCTTTAGCTAATTTAGCTAAGCTCTTTTTTATTCTTAGCTCTCGAGACTCAATAATGACATTTGGAATTTGCTTCATAAGCTCGAGAACTCATTTGTGATAGTAGGCCAACTCAAGCTTGTTGATTTTGTAAAGGCCCAACACTTGATTAATGATGAGTTGAGAATCGCCATAAATTTCTGATTCGGACTCCATGGAAATGGCTTCCTCTAAACCTACCACCTCGCTTCATATTACTTGCTTGTTGGTTTGGTTGAGTTAATCTATATGAATGTCTCATTATGCCACCTTCAGGTGTGATCAAGATGAGACCGATACCAGCTTGAGCCATTGGGAGATTTGAGGGTTGAGTGTATTTGATGGATGAAGCTCCATCAAAATACAATTCCTACATTTGCTGCTTGCATGATTTGCTCATCGGGAAGATCATCGTTAAGCAATGAGTCTGCCGGTATGGGATGAGCGGCAAGGAAATCTACTAGAATTTTCCCCTTCACCACTTTCTGGGGAACATATGTAATATCAAATTGCGGGAAGGACACCATCGTGTCGCGACCCATGTTGGTCTTGTCATCAAGAACTTCGGATCGATCCTTGAGATAAGGTAATTTTATGAGATAACATGTAATGATGTAGCTTTTGAGCAGCAAAAATTAACGCCAAACAATGCTTCTCAATTGGGGAATAATGCTTCGCTATTAGTCTTTGGTAATATAATAGCATTTTCCTTTCCTTCCTCATTATGTTGTGCCAACAAAGCACCTAGAGATTCCTCTAGTGCTGCTGTCTACAAGATGAGAGGCTTTCCTGGGATTGGAGGTGCAAGAATGGGTGGGTTCAATAGATATTTCTTGATTCTGTCGAAGGCCTCTTGACATTCTTCATCCCACTTGAAAGGAGTATCTTTCTTCATTAATTTTGCAAAGGGTCGACATCACGACGATTTGATATAAATCTTCTAATGAATGCGAGATGTCCAGATGGAGCGAAGTTGATGAAGACTCCTTGGAGGAGGCATTTCGACAATCGCTTTGATTTTGTTGGGATCAATTTCAATCCCTCCACGGTGCACAACATATCCAAGGAACTTTCCCGAAGAAACTCCAAAGGCGCACTTGAGAAGATTCATCTTGAGATCATATTTTCTGATTCTTTCAAGGATGATCCTTAAATCATCGAGATAATCTTTGCGATCAATACTCTTGATAACAAGGTCATCAACATAGCACTCTACTTTTTGATGAATTAGCTCATCAAAGATTCGTGTCATAGCCCTTTGGTATGTAGCTGATTCTTCTTCAAGAAGGGCATGGTATAACAATATATGCCAATTGGCGTCCTGAATGAGGTATGTTTCTCATCTTCAGGAGCCATCTTGATTTGATTGTATCCGATGATCCATCCATAAATGAGAATATGTCATGGTTTGAAGTGTTATCCACTAATTACGTCTGAAGCGAAAAGTCATCCTTTGGACATGCTTTGTTTAAATCCGAAGTCGATCTGATCGACCATTCCTCTTTTTTCACGGGACAATATTAGCTATCCAGTCAGTGTATTTTTCTTCTCGAATAAAACTAGCTTCAATGAGCTTCTTGGTTTTACGCAATTACCTATTCTTCAACCTCAATCTCATTCTCTCCTAGAGGCTTGCTTGGTGTGTGCATCGGCTTAATTGCTAGTTTATGAACCGCTATATCAGGGGATAAGCCTGGCATTTCAGCATATATCCAAGCAAAGCAATCCCTGAATTCACAGAGTAAAGTTTTTAATTCTTCCACTTTATCTTCAGGAAGTAGGGCATTGATGAACGTAGGGTGAGGATCCTCCTCAGTTCCCAAATTAATTTCTTTAAGTTCATCCATAGTAGCTGCCTCCCCACCATCTTCAAGCTCTTGTCTTTGGCTTCTACTTCTTTATTATTTGTGAGACTAACATTAAGAATGACATTCTCATCTTTGTCATCACTCTCTACTCCTATTCCTGTTATAGCGTAACAGGTATATTCTTATGGACCATTTTCTTGGATGAAACCAAGGCCTTTGGTAGTGTGTTTATTTCTCTTACCAATGGTTTGAGAACCTTTTGGGTACCACATCATTTCAAAGAGCTTAGTCCTTTGCTTACTTGCTAGCCGGACCTGCTTTGCGCATGATTTGCATCTTTAGAGTAATATTTTGGTATCCTTGTGGGCATAGCTTCTTCTTCTTCAGATAGTTACATTATACAATTAAGATCCTCTTTTTGACACCCCTCAGATTTATAAAATAGATTTATAACCAAGAACTTTACTCGAAGTGTCATGCGGACCTTTAGATTTAGAAGGAACACATTCATCTTCTTCTTCAGTATCACTACCTAGATGAGGGACAGTGTTATTGATTTTGGACTTATTCTTTATATCCCTAAGAATATTTGGAACAACCTCTTTTCCTTTATTGATTTTTTTCTTCCCCTTCTTCTTAATTCTTTTATGGGTTTTGAAGTAGATGCGATTCTAGTTGTTTTGTTAGCTTTGATTCCTTTGAAAGAATGGCAGCATCTTGATAAATCTTCATTTCATGCACGCAAAGGTTGCATGTCACCCACAATTTGGCATTCTTCTCCATCCTTTGTATATTTCATACATTGATGCAATGTAGATGGGACAATGCCATACTTATGAAGCCATGGTCAACCCGTAAGAGCTCGAATGAAGTATCGCATCGATCACATGAAATTTGGCTTTTGTGTAGAGGTCTCCAAATTTAAGAGGGAGGATGAATGACCTGATAGTTTTCTGTCCCTTCTCATTGAAACCTTGAACCATGACTTTATCTCATCCCAGATGTTGTACATTTGGAGATAGCCATCTAAGAGTTCTCAAGTTCATAAGATTCATGGAGGAACCGGGATCAATTAAGATCCATGATATTATAATTTCATCACTTTACATAACATACAGGGGATTGTGCTCTGCAGTCCCGAGCATTAGATCATCTTCTAAAATGTGATGATTGGAGGCTCTTGAACATGTAAGGTCTCCATTAGCGTTAAAAAAATATGCTTCAAACTTTCCCTCTTTGAGAGCTTCAATTAAGGTGTTACGGAGATCTTCACATTAGAAGTGCTTCATATACACTAAAGTGTCGAATTTTCCTTAGATGGGATAGAATATTGATCCCTTTGATGAAGGCTTCTTATTTGAATCCTTAGGGACAACTTCTTCATTGATTTCAATTTCTTTTCCTTTATCCCTATTCATTGGCTCTTTTCTCTGTTGAGGTGGCAAAACTCGGCCGCTTCTCAACTGTACTTGAGCTACTTCATTTGCATCTGAATCTTTGATGACTGTTGAAGATCTACTTCGAATAGACTAGAAGATTGAATCGCCAACTTTACATTTTTTTATGTTTGTTGATATGGTGAGCTCTGATTCATCTTCATCTGGGAAATAGAGTTCCTCTAAGTTACTGTCAACTTCATGCATCATCAAGCAAGACTCAGTAGGAAGTTCTTCGCTTCTCGTTTCTTCATTGATCTCAAGATTTGTAATGAATTCTGCAAGCGTGATAAGTTGCCTTGCTGATTGTACATAATCTTCCATATTATTGATGATCCTTTGTATAACGTTGCGACCATCAATAGTAGTAGTAACATTTTCTGCTACTATCTTCTTCTTTTTACTTAACTTTTTTTTTCATTTGGCAGGTTTCTTAGCCTTCCTTTGCGGTATTTGGCTAGGCTGTCTTTCATGAGATGAACTAGCCTTCCCATAACTTAGGTTTTGTCTCAACTCAAGTATGGGCTCAAGTGGTGATTTCCACTAAATACCTGAAATGCCTTCCAATTATTTCAAGATTTTTACAGTCTTTTTAGAGACTGTGACTTGCCATCTTTCATCATCGACCAGTTTCTCTTTTCCTTTATCGTTGCTTGATAATACTGGAGATGAGGTGATCACTTTAGTGGATTCTTTCTTCGGACGCACTAATACACTATCCGATAATGTGAATTCTCCATTTCTATATTTTTGCTCTAGCCAATCTTTGAATATGTAGCAATCTTCAACAGGATGGCCGAGCACCCGATGGTATGGACAATAGTTAGGATTATCCGCTTGTCCACCTCTTCGTGTCTTTTACACTCGTAGTTGGAGACCTACTTTGAGTGCATGTTTAAAACAATTTTTTCCCTTTCCCTAAAAAAGAATACTTTTATTCAACTTTTCTTTTAGGTCGGGCCATTGAGTCATTCGCTCCTTTTGTTTTGGTCACTCACCTTCACCGAAGTTTACCCTGAGGTACATCATTACCTCCAAGTATGAGCTTTTGTGGTGATTGAACGATCGCCTTGGTTTTTCTTGATAAACGGCCTTTCTTTGTCTACGCTATAGACTAACCGCTACTTGTATCCTTCTTGTATGAGGTGAAATGTGTTTCACCTTTCTTTGTCTAGCTTTTGCTCTTTTGGATTTATCTTGTGCCATCAAACGGATAAATTTAATTTCTCAAATTTAGCCACCCTATCAAGCAGCTCTTGAAATGTGGTAATTAAAGCCATGCAAAGATAAGGCGCCATCTTGTCATCGATGTTGCCCATCGTTGGATTATGCTCTTCTTCTAACTTGTTCACATTTCATACTCATATTTCCCAACGCGTGATATATCGGTCACATTTGTCTTTTCTTCCTCTTCTCAAGAATCAGATCGCAATAGTTGTCTTTTGACCGGCGAACCTTTTAATGAACATATTTTCAAGTTCAGCAAAAGTCTTGACTGAGTCATTTGACAACTCAGCATACCATTCGAAAGCAGTCAAAGTTAGACTACTGATAAATTGATAGAATAATAATGCATCATAGCCCCTTGTGTTACCACAGGATGCTTTGAACTGGGCTAAATGTTGCTTAGGATTACCATTTACATCAAATAGATTAAATTTCGGCATTGAATATCCCTTTGGGTATGGAATTTGTTCATACTCCGGATATGGGCACCTTTGCTCAATTTTTCTCACCTATAAGCTTTGATCTTCTCATTCAAGATAATATCAAGTTGAGAGGTCACACGCTTCAAATATAGTTTGTATATTCGAGAAGTGTGTTGTTGACTCATTTATTTCAATCCGCTGCTCAATTTGGACCCTTGAAGCATGTGAGATCAAATTTATTGAGGATTGTCAGCATTGAGGCTTGATGATTATTTGGGGAGACAAGTGTTGGACCCGCCATAATTTTCTCTACATTAACTGCATCATTGCTATCGCATCATCATTTTGCTCATTTTCATATTCATTTCTTTATCTTTGGCTTTCATCTGAATTTGACTATGCGCCAAAGTGATAGTATCGGTGAAGGTGGGTTTTTCTTCACATTCTTCTTCCTCTTCTTGTTGTTCCTCTCCTAAAGACTCAGAGGATGCTTCCTCTATTTGAATATTTTGTTGTTCTTCAGGTTGAGGGGGGGTACTGTTGTACGATGCCTATGTTGGTATTGGCATAAACCAGATGGCTCACCAACTTGTTGTACCATGTACACTACTTCAATCATCAGCATCCTCTTCTTCATCCCCTCTCACGAATTTTAGATCGGCTCCAATGGACTCCGACCAAGTGTGGAATCAAAATTTCTTCGCTTAGAGGGCTTCGATCAAGTTAACCTCCTCTTGATGGGATGGAGTTGATTGATGATCCGGAGGATTCTCCAAGGTGTCTACCGCGATGTTTATCATCCTTTAGGCTCCAATCATTGATAGTTGTGGATCTGGAATTCACACTAGATGTCACGCCATGCCTTTTCTAAAGTTTTTTTTGAGGCCAGGCCTCCATATCTACTTACCTTTCCACGACCTTTTGGATTCTGGACACGGTCCAAGTGTCACACCTCGATGCTCACCATGTGGGACATGATATGGTGTCCCCGCCATTTGAGTTACGGATGAGGTCTCCTTGAGGAGCACGACATCCTCATAACAGATTCTTTTCATCACTCTCCTAGCTACTTGAGAACCCGATGCGAGATATAGGCTTCTTCTCAGAGGAGCTACCGACGCCAGGGTCAAGGACCGCTAATCTCGACCAGAGCTATTTCATTTTACCCACTTAAGGTTATCAAACCGACAGGTTGGAACACTCACTAGTTCCATTGATTGTACAGATGTAATAATTGAGCAGCTCAAGATTTCTCTTTCTTAGTTGCCTCTAAGCACTTCTGATGAAGAAGCTTCAAAGATCGTGTCCCCAAGGGTTCACCAGGATTGCATTATTCGAGGGACTAGGGAGATAGTCACCTGATAACCCTCTTTAAGATTGGTGTCTAGGGGGCCAAGCCTCTCAAGACCGAAGCTTTTTCAAGTGCCCCAGCAATAGGGCCACAACTTCCAGCCTGAGTGATTGTTTGCACATGGCGTGATGAGTTTGAATTTCGAAGTCGAGGATGAGCAACTTGCCCGCGTGATTGATTGGAAATCCATGCTACCAAACTGGATGGTAGCTCTGCTTCCAAAGATTGATGATCGTGGCCAAATGGATGACCACCGAGAGTAGGATTGTGAGTGCCATTCGAGGTGTTGAAGGTAAAAATTAGCAATTAAAAATAACTGCACTATCACCTTACTTCTAAAAATATGGGTATGATAAGACAAGACATACTAAGCAAAATGCACTAAATAAAATCTCAAATGGCTTAAGACTTTAAGTAGCAAGCTTTTAAGTTGTCAAGTTTAACTTATCATTTCCCATTTCATTTTTAGTTCATTTTTTTTATACTCCACTGCAATTATAACTTAGATTTGACTAGCCAAAGATGGAAAGAGAAACATGTTCCCAGCGGAGTCTCCAAAAATTTGTGGGATTCGAAAATTTGCCACCGACCTCTTTTGGAAAAGAAAAGAGTAAGAAAGAGTTGTTTAGGTGTTGGTGATAATTTTAGAAGGTAGATGAATAGTAGATAAGACACTACCTAGAGATTTTGTTCTCATTTGGTGAGAACTTTTTATATCTGGTTCCAAGTTTTCTATAGGCGCAAGCCCCTATAGTTAATTACCCATCCCAATACTAAGAGAGCACTTTTGATTAAGGCTAGTCAATGCATTGTTAAAGAACGAGTATATAATTGCAATGAGTGGAGTTTAAAACTTATGAAATTTATTATTTTAATTTAAAACTTTTGGGGGGAACGATGATGCTATCGAGATCCCATGGTTCTCGCCGTGTCCGCACGGTCCCTAGTCGAGGAGGTAGTAACCAACCTAACCAAGGATCCTTATCGCAACACATGGGTTACGCGTCAAGGTGTCCTTGTAGACTTGGAGTTTGTCTAAGGGGACAAATATAAGTCTACCTTAGCTAACATAGGGCTTTTTTCCCAACCAAATGCATTCTACATTTCACAGCTCAAAGAGCAAAGCCGTTGGGGAACATATGGGCTGCGGCCATGATCGTAATTTAGTGGTGCCATATCACGGTGAACCACGGCCGAGGCTCAGTAGCCACCATTTATGGTGCCATATTACGCAAAACCATGCATAGAGGACACGCACGCCCCACGCTTTAGGAATATTTGAGTGTGAAGGTAGTTATGTATTTAATTTGACATTGGCTCTTTGTGAGCAAAAGTTTTCTTAATTTGTCACCCCAAGACAAATAATTGTGGAGGGGTGGATTTATTTTATTTATTTTTTAGTTTTTAACTTAAATAATTAATTTCATTTTTTTATTTATATTTTGTTATTTTCTTTGAATTTTTATCATTTTATGATTGATTTAGATTTGAATATATGATCCTTTATCATTGAAATTTTAATTATAATTACCCTTCTCGATCCTAGGTTAATATCAATTGATAGACCTTGTCTATTCTCTGGTTTCTGAAGGATCGTCTAATTCATTATCTCAAGAAGTATAATCCTTCAAAGCCTTGTCCACTCTAGCTTGGACATAGAAGATCGGGTTTGGGACCTTTCTTCTTGAGGGTTTAGATTTTAGAAGCTAAGTGAGTTGATTCATATCTTGTATTATATGACAGAATTAGCTTCTCAGATATTATTAATTTGAAATTCTTATATCAAATTTTAGGTTTTGTTAACTTGACCGTCCAAGACTAAACCGATATGTAACATCTGTTCTTTTGTATTTACCTTAATAATTACTTTAACATGCATATTAATATCTGTTCTTTTGAAAATTTTGCATGGACATTAAGATGTCTAAGTTGAGGTTTATATGTCAAATTTTGATTTTTTGAGTTCTTAACGATCCCTAAGACCAAAGATGTATAGATCTTATTTGGGCCAAAATCTTTATGTCACAAATCAGCAAGGGTATAGAGCTGAAATAAATTATTTTGGAAGCCTATTTGATCAAATGTAAGGTAATAGACCAAATATAGACTTAAGCCTTTCATTAAATATGATAGCATATTATTTTGGCCAAAAGCCTCCCTTTTATGTCACAAATCAGCAAGGGTATAGGGCTGAAATAAATTACTTTGGAAGCCTATTTGATCAAATGTAGGGTAATGGGACCCTAAATAGATATAGGCATTTGATTTAGGCTAAGAACCCTTTCTTTATGTGGCAAATCAGAAACATAAATAAAATAAATCATTTTTGAAGGCCCATATGATCAAATATAAAGTGATGGGCCTAGAATGAATTTAGGCACTTGATTTGGGCTAAAAACCCTTTCTTTATATGGCAAATCAGCAAACATAAAGGGGCTGAAATAAATCATTTTTGAAGCCCATATGATCAAATATAAAGTGATGGGCCTAGAATGAATTTAGGCACTTGATTTGGGCTAAAAACCCTTTCTTTATGTGGCAAATCAGCAAACATAAAGGGGCTGAAATAAATCATTTTTGAAGGCCCATATGATTAAATACCCATAGCCCATGTTTCTCTTGATAAGGGGGGAGAAGAATACAAAAATAAGAGTAGATGTCATATGTTATTTGAAAGAGGCAAGTGGATTAATTAAAATCCACCTCCTTCACATGCAAGCTCATGGTAAGTGAGGGGACAAATACTCATTAAATTTATTAAGAAGATATGGCAAAGAATTTATTTTCCCTTTCAAAGGAAGTGATAAAGATGCACAAGGGCATGCCACATGTCCATGCATGTGCATGCGACATGACAAATGGCATTAGACTAGATGATTTCCTTGCATGCAATTTATGACACCACATGTGTCGATGCCATAAGAATAGATGATAAGAGGAGAGGCTAGGGAGGCCTATAAATAAGAGGGGATTTCCTTTCACAAAATACCTACATTTCTTACTCTCCTTTTCTCCCTTATACCACAAGTTTAAGTTCTTTAAATCTTGCAAAGAGGGTTAAGTTGTGCCACATATACTTGTGAGTTTCTTTTCTAACTCAACCATTTTTTGATATCTTCTTGATATATGTCATGTCATATGATAGATTTAATTTATATTCATATGTGTTTGCTTCAAGTCTTCATTATGTCTCATGTATGTATGTAAATCATGGTGGGAATGACAAGTAAAGTAGGGGAGGTATTTATGTTTGAGCATATGTCTAATGTGTATTCCATAACATGTCAAGCTAGATAGAATCCTAAGGTGAGCATTATACAATACTTGTCATAATGGCCAAATAAGAAAATAGTTTGCATGATATAGAAATTCAACACATAAGCATTCACATTTGAGATAAAAAAAAAAAAATTTAAGCCAACATAACAACTTAAGCATTTCATCCCTTTCTTTTTATCTTTTTTTTTATAAATTTTGGCAGCCTCCTGGCATCATCCCCGCATGGGGGGCTACTTCGGGGGACTAGGTCTTCCCACCATGCCAAGAAAGGCGTGTATAGTAGGTGTCATGAGATACCGCGATCGAAATTTATTTGTCCACCACACTAAGAAAGGCGTGTATGGGTTAGCATAGCACAGCAACAAGTTTCCCTACCATGTTGGAGAAATATGAGTAGGTACTTATAATAATAAATTTAAAGCTTGCATTTGCATACAAACAAAAAGAAAGCTGCTTGCATGTATATTTGATTAGGAGCATAATAATTAAAATTTACAATATCCTCCCAGCTCTCCCCCCACATGTGGGGGTTGCCATGAGAGACTGGGCCTGCCCACCATGCCAAGAAAGGCATGTATGGGTGTATATCGTGAGACACCACGGCCGAAATTTTGATAGCATAGCATTTCCCTACCATGTTGGAGAACATGGTAGGTACTTATAGTAATAAATTTAAAGCTTGCATTAAGAATAAAAAAGAAAGTCATGTATATTTGATTTGAGCATAATAATCAAAATTTATAATAGCTCCTCCTCCCCCACATGTGGGGTTGCCAGACTGGCTCACCACCATGCCAAAAAAAGGTATGGGTGTATGTCGTGAGACACCAGAAAATTTTGATACATAGATATTTTCCTACCATGCTGGAGAACATGATAGGTACTTATATCACAAATTTCAAGCTTGTATTTGCATGTGAACATGTTTGCATATATACTTAAACAAGATAACATTTGCTGAGCATTGCATTAGAACCAAAGTAAGTTTATGAAAGCAATATGTGTATTGAACATTTGCTGAAAATATATAAAAATCTGGAATTGATCTTAAAAATGAATCTCCTTTCACATTTTGACTTTCATAATAGCAACTAGTCATGCAATGAAGTAAAGTAACCCTTCCTTTCAATTTTAGATTTCAGCATATATTCGAAAGAAATATAGAATCTTCCAAGTGGTCTAGGATCTATGTCACATAACACTTCAAATCCCTCCCTCACTTTCAGATTTTAGCATGAAATTGAAAGATTTCAACTTGTATATGAAAGAGGCATGATATATATATAATTCCCTTCATAGGAAATCAATTGAAGTAAAGTAGAAGCATGAAATTCATAGGAGAACAACATCATATCTCATTAAACAGCAAACTAATTGATTTTTCCCTTAGATAAGAAAGTTTAGCAAGCCTTATACTCATCAAATAACATATTAGCTGATTTCCCCTTAGATGAAAATATTTTTAGCATGTAAAGGTAGGCATCCATAGACAAGGGAAAACAACAAGAAGAAAACATAAAACAATACTCCTTGCATGATTTCGTGCTACATATTCATTCACAGAGTGAATTCCAAAATTTCTTCCAAACAAAATTTTCAGCAAACTAGATGCTTGCAATCTCACAAATAACAAAGGTAAACATAGGGTTTAGGCCATACAACATCCCAAACCCATTTCCAGCAAGCTAAGATATGAAATCTAGGCAATATAACTTTCCAAACAGAAATTTCAGCAACCCACATGCTTGCAATCTTATAAATAACAGAGGTAAACATAGGGTTTAGGCCATGCAACATCCCAAACCCATTTCCAGCAAGCTAAGATGTTAAATCTAGGCAATATAACTTTCCAAACAGAAATTTCAGCAACCCACATGCTTGTAATCTCACAAATAACAAAAGCAAACATAGGGTTTAGGCCATACAACATCCCAAACCCCTAGAGAAAGCATTTAGCATGGTTTTAAGCATGAAATAAAGCTCACTTTACCAAGCCCTAATTTTCGTAATACCCAAATGCATAAGGAAAAGCTAGGGTTAGAGAGAAATGACTTGAGGTGTTGATTTGCTAAAAGGAGAAGAAGGAGAAAAGATTTCAGTGGCTAGTCTGCCAACCAAGGTTCGTCCCCACCAATCAAAAGGAGAGAATCGTGAGATCACGAGAACCAGGGGAAACTTTGGGAGAGAAGGAGCTACTGTGGGGAGTTCACCGAGCAAAGAAGAGGGAGAGGGAGAATCGATGCTAGAGGTTCACCAAGAAGAGAGAGGGGAGAAATCGGGAGAGGAGAACGCGAGCAACAGGGAGGAGATCAGAGAGCCACAGGAACGAGAGAGGGAAATGTCATGAGTTTAAGCTGAGAGAGGGAAATGTCATGAGTGAGAAGTGTCGTGAGAGGGGAGTGTCATGAGTATCCCCTTTCGACTTTTAAGGCCAGCTACACTCTTTTCATCGACTGCATACAGGAATCTGGTGGTCATTTCAATGGGCGAGTGAAAGGTTAGGTAAGGGTAACGGGGTTAAGAGATTAGGCTAATTGCAAACCAGTTTAATAATTAAGGTAATTAGCCCTAATCACATAAGTTTTGATGAATCATCTTAATAATAAACTCTAGCAATAAAGTGTTAATTGTTTAGTGCCAAATGCAACGGCATCATTGATTTCACAATCGGAGGTCGTTTGAGCAAAGTCGGCAGCGATCGTAGTGAAATTAGGCCTAAATTATGCAACATTGTGCTCAAACTGCTCGATGCTCGCGCACACTTTGTCGAATCAATCGCGGAAGGCATCGTTTGAAAGGTTTTGACGTTTCGGCGATGACGGTGAAATCAATTTTATGAACAAAGGTCGTTCAGACATTATCAAGGCTTCTTGACTTCGATATGCATGCAATTTCATTAAAAATTTGATTTTAATTATTTGATTGATCATTAATTGATTCGATATTTTCTATTTAATTAATTTTGATGCTTTCGACGCATTATGAAGTTGAATTTTTAAATCAAATCAAATTTAATTAATTTTGATTGTGATTAGGGCATTTAACCTCTATGTCATTTACTTAATTTTAAATGACACATAGTTGTAGGTCAACAGATTAAAATATAAATCCATTTGCAAGTGGTTTGAAGTCAAATAGGTTTTAATCCATTTGATAATTTCATATTCAAAGGAAGAATATGAATGGATTTGGGGTTTGATTTTTGAATTGTATTTTGATAAAGTGATTGAAGTTTGTATTTATATTTAGATTCATGATTGTAGGGTTGATTGAATCATGAAAGAAAATCAAGAGTTTGGCTTGATTTGAAGTTGATTTGGCTAAGTTCAAGATTTTGACTTGAAAGGCTTAGGTTGGATTTTTAGTGAACTTGAATTTGATTTTTAGAATTAGTTCTGATTATTTGAATTATATTTCATTTATATATGTGAATATAAATGAGAATATAAATTGATCATGAGAAAATTTGATGAATTGGAAGTGATTTGGTCATGATCTAGGCTAAGTATTTTAAGGAGGATTTAAAGGACTTAGGAAATTTTTAGAGTTTGGAGCTTGAATTAGATTTGATTGATTTGTATTTATATTTCATTTATATATGTTAACAAATGATAATATAAATGAATTATGAGAAAATTTCAAGGATTTGATTTGGTTTGAAGGTATTTAGGCTAAGTCTTTAAGAGAAAATTTAAGGACTTAAGAAGGATTTTAAATTTGGAATTTGATTTTTTTTGGATTTGATTTGATTGATTTGTATTCATATTTCATTTATATATGTGAATATAAATGAGAATATAAATAAGTTATGAGAAAATATCATGAGTTTGAATTGATTTGATCATGATTTTGGCTAAGTCCTTAATGGAAAACTTAATGGACTTAAAAAAATTTATGAATTGATTTTGAATTTTGAGTTTAGTTTGGTTGGTTTGAATTTATATTTCATTTATATATGTGAATATAAATGAATTATGAGAAAATCTTATGAGATTTAATTGGTTTAGATCATCATTTAGGCTAAGTCCTTAAAGGAAGATTAAGGACTTAAGAAAGATTTGGACTTAGGAATTTCATTCATGGGTTTTAATTATAGATTTCAATTATGAATTTCAATCACATGGAGTTGATTTGAGTTTGGATAAAATCAAATAAGATTGATTTGGAGTTTAACTTGAAGGAAGGAAGGTGAGTAATGGTTTAAGCTAAGGGTAGGCAAATTTTCTAACACCCCAAGGCATGACCTATTCCTATGGCTAACTCTTCTAAGTCTCTGGGGCTAGGTTGAGTGTTCACCTAATCACTAGATGTGTCTTAATACTAAGGAACTCTTAAAGCCTAAGAGAAATCCTATGTTTAAGATGGAGGGTTGAGAGCTCATTCTAAAAATAAGGTCAACAGTATAACTACAATGCTTGATATGCTCAAGTCGGTCCTTAAAAGTAATACAATCCATTAGGATATGACTAATCATGCGGTGGTAGGAGCAATAGTTAGGATCATTATTCTTGCCCACTTCCTCCAACCTCTCGAGCTCTGGTAACTAAAAGTTAGGTTTATTTAAGATTTTCCTATCTACCTCGCTCTTGAATGAATATGACTTATTTAATTTATCGCCAAGTAGGTGGGTTAATTGCGGCTGGATGGAGTACTACTACTGGGTATACTGTTGAGGTGGAGGGAATGGCCGTTCTGGCGGCTGATATGACAGGTGAGGTGGTGGCAGAGGAGGTGAAAAAGAAGGTTGCTAAGCTCAGGGTCTCTCATACTGGACTCTGGCTGGCTATTTTTCTCTATCCACTAACGCAATTGTCTCATGCTTCTTCTCGAACACCTTCTTTTGCTTGGGCTGAGATGATTACTCAGAAAATGGTAATTGTTTAGCTTCCTCTTGTAGGCTAGCCACATTATTGATCAATTTCTCAAATGTCCAAATGGTAAAGCCCTTAAGCATGAAGGTGATCGGGCCATGAATATTCTTGAGAAGAATCTCAATGGCATGTTGTTCAGACAATTGCGACTCACATTTCATGCTTAGATTGTGCCACGAGTATAATCAATAAGAGACTCGTTGGGAACTTGCTTGTTAATGAGGTCACTTATAGTCACTCTTTACTGAGCTCCAACAAACCTCTTGACAAAGAGGTACTCCAACTTAGCAAAAGTCCTAATTGAATGGTTGGACAGTTCAGCATACCAATCAAATGCAATCCCTGTTAGGCTGCTGATAAAAAGTCTGAACAAGTGTGATTCACTTCCACTGGCATTGCAACTAAACTCTGTGCAATTTCTGATCGAGTTCCATTAAAGATCTTGAAGGAATGCAGCACAAAACCCTTGGAGTATCGAACTATATTGAATTCCTCTAGGTATGGTGTACCCTTTGGAATAGATGAGCTCCCCCTAGCTTGCACAATCACTTCCCTCACCTGCTGCTCTACCATATGCTTAATATCCTTTTCATGCATGGAGGTGCCATCTATAACCTTCCTATGCAAGCTTCCAGCATCATCCTCTGTGGGAGTACACCTAGGATAGTATAAAGTATGCACCAACTCTGGTCTATCGGCTACCATGGGAAAAGGTTGTGAAATTAAGGCTGAAGTCTACAATGCTAGAACCATTGTCTTCAACTCCTCTAGTTTCTTCTCCATCTTGTCAATGTGATCATCCCTCTGTCTGAGCTTGTAGAGGAGGTGTTGAGTCGAGTGAGAAGTGTCACCTTCCTCGAGCACGACACCTTCCTTCTAAAAGATCCCATGACCCCGTGTATCAACAATGAGGACCTCAATCAATGTCATCCTTATCAAGATCGAAGCTGATTCAATCCTCCTCTTGATCTGAATGGTCACTCTCGAGAATTCATCTTTTCTCAATAAAGTAGCCCACTAATATGTCATATATCGATCAGTCTACTATGCCGGCCGGTATGAACACCCCGACTATTATTAGACTGCTCATCTTTCTCTACCGTATGATGCCTATGGACTTCCTCACTGGGAGGATCAACTATCATGGCAACTATGTCTATGTACACTCCCCTCTTTACCTATATCTGCGGTGGTGGTGATGCGATGATGATGCTCCTGGGTCGCCACTCCTTCTTCACCACAATTGATGTAAAGGGTCGAGCAAGGGAGCTAGATCTCACCTCAACAGGTGGAGTGGGTGAAGTGGGATCCTTGGTATAGCCGGATCACTGGGATGGTATTTCCCCATATAGGGCTTCTAAAGCTTGGCGAGGAGTGGTAGTGGTGAGCAGTGATGGTGGACGGTGAGGGAGTGATTTGATGGAGACACCAACTGCCTCTCAACTGGAGATCTCTTTCTGTGTTAGACTGCACCAGTAAGAAAAATATTATCTAAATGATTGGCCATGACAGGGCTACAATTAGAGAAATCCATTAGGACAAAGGTTGTCGACTGCCTAGCATACCTCCATCGCTCTCTCTTGCCCACCTGGGATGATACTCGAGCCTCCATGGCTCTCTATGAATGTAACCCCTAATAAGGATCATGGATCTCAAATCAAATAAGGTATGACTCGCATCAGCTCTGCACCTAGCATAATAGTCTAAGTCATAGGGATCCTATGCTCCCTAGCCAGTGTCTCAAAGTATGTTAGTGGTGGAGGTAATGCAGCTATCCTCCTATAATCCTCCTCTCAATCTGAGGCCGAGAGGGGGTGAAACCTACAGCAGCTCAAAAGTGGAGAGGTCTCACGAGGCAAACCCTCCTTAGCTATGTAGGAAATGACATCGAGCACCTTAACTGTTCGCTCGTAATCCTGCTTGACCTTTCTATTTTTATTGTAGTGTTGGGTGAAAGTGAGCAAAGAAGAGCTGGAACTAGAACCTGCCTCGAAGGTAGGGGAGACTATCTCAGAGGCCAAAATAGCCTTCTCCTTTGGGGTGACCAAAGAGGAGGTAGTAGCTCTCACTAGAGCTATGATAGGAGCAACTAACTAAACCTGTGCTGAAGCAGCTGGTGTTGACACTGATACTGAATGGGGTGTGGGAACCACGATAGCCTTCCTCTTCAATGAAGGGAACTCAGAGTCAGATGGAATGTCAAAGCAGATAAGTGGCATCTATCCTGCCACCTCCTCCCAACTAATAGTTATGAGGGCTATCCCCTCACAAGTAATTAGACTCCCACAAAACCATGGCCAAAGTAAATCAGATGTGTGGCAGCAATCAGAGTGAGATTGGCCTGATCCAAGCACAGATCCACTTTGGAGGGGAAGGAGAAAACAAACTTGTCAAAAGCCATGATCATTGCATTGACTAGGAAATAAAAAGGACTGCTAAAATCATTGCATTTGTTCGAAATGTAATTGAGCTAGACCCTTTCTTTAATACTTGTATTCAATCATTGACTTCTAAACTTAATTTAGAATTTGAACCCACACCTAACAAATTTAGGTATGCTAAGTGGGGTTCATTGAAATTTTTTTGAATATATTTTGACAATTGAGACACTTTGCCATATGATTTTGATTTATAATATTCAACAAATTTAAGTATGTTGAGTGGGGTTCAAATATTTGGAGTGACTTTTGGAGATATATATGATGTATGTCTTGTTTGAAAATTTGATTTGGAAAACTTTACTTAGTAAATTTGGGTATGCTAAAAGGATTTCAATTATGTGTATGAGAATTTTGTGAAAACATCTTTTTTTGATGATTGGTTATGTGTGTGATATATGTTGATTTGATTTGAAAGTGGGGCCTCTTACTTAAGAATTTTGGTATGTATGTCAAGTAGAAGCCAAATGTGTTTGATGTATGTGTTGATTTGAAAATGAGGTTCTTACTTAATAAATTTGGTATATTAAGTAAGAGTTAAGTGTATTGAATATGTGTTGATTTGTTTTGAAAATGAGGCTCTTACTTTAAAAATTTGGTATGTTAAGTAGGATTCAAGTGTATTATGATTTTGAAAATGAGGCACTTAACAAATTGGTATGTTAAGTAGGAGTCAAGTGTATTATGCTTTTGAAATTGAGACTCTACTTAATAAATTTGGTATGTTAAGTAGGAGTCAAGTTTATTTATGATTTGAAAATAAGACTCTTAACAAATTTGGCATGTTAAGTAGAGTCAAGTGTATTTATGATTCTAAAATGAGACTCTCACTTAACAAATTTGGTATATTAAGTAGAGTCAAGTATATTTATGATTTGAAAATGAGACTCTTACTTAACAAATTTGGTATGTTAAGTAGGAGTCAAGTGTGTTATGATTTTTAAAAATGAGACTCTTACTTAACAAATTTGGTATGTTAAGTAGGAGTCAAGTATGTTTATGATTTGAAAATGAGACTCTTACTTAACAAATTTGGTATGTTAAGTAGGAGTCAAGTGTATTTATGATTTTGAAAATGAGACTCTCACTTAACAAATTTGGTATGTTAAGTAGAGTCAAGTATGCTTATGATTTGAAAATGAGACTCTTACTTAACAAATTTGGTATGTTAAGTAGGAGTCAAGTGTATTTATGATTTTTAAAATGAGACTCTCACTTAAGAAATTTGGTATGTTTAGTAGGAGCCTAGTGTGTTATGATTTGTGAAAGAGAGAAATCTATTTAACCAATTTAGGTATGTTACATAGAGTTCAATTTGTTTTGTGAATTTTGAAAATAGGACTCTCATTTGACAAATTTGGGCGTGTCAAATGGAGTCCCAATGTGTTTTGATATTCAAGACTTTGGAAAGAGGAATTCTATTTGATAAATCTAAGTATGTTAAATAGAATTCAATTTTCTTTGATTTTCCAAAAGAAAGGGAACTCTTTGAAATGGAGTTCAAATATGTCAAGACCTATAAGGAGTGAGGTCCTAAAACCTAGAGGATGCTAGCTTTGCTTAAGAATGAAATAAGTTAAGTGCCAATGAAAAGAGTGATAGTCTCACTCATATGAATACAAGTCCACTATATATGCTTGGAGACAATAATTATTTACTAGAGATGGAGAGAAACTTTCCTAGTAGAGTTGCCAAAAATTTGTGGTGTTTATTTTTTTGGGTATGTGTATGGGGACACCATGCGGTCCAGGGTGTATTTATTGAAGTTCAGTTACATTATTGCTAAATAGTGTACTATCTCAAAAAATAGAAATCACCATCATGGACTAATCACCTAATAAGAACTCTAAGGCATGATGGGTCTTGAATATACCAGAGATTTTTCCCCTACTTTACATGGATGAATAAAGTAGAGTTTATATTAAATTGGGTTCTAAAGTTTTTTATGAGGGCAAACCCCCAAAGTTAATAACATCCTGCGGAAGGTGAATTCCTTAAGAATACTCTCGATTAAAGTAGGTAATTATTGTCTCCAAAGATTTCAAAGATAGGACTATCAATAAATTAGTTTTATTTAGAAAATTAATCAGGATAGATCAAAAAGGAGAAAATTATTATCGAAGCCAAAGGAAAATGAGTAGGAATGCTCATGATACTATGAAACTTAGTGAGCATTCCAACCAATCCTATGGTTGGGCTTTATATGTTTGAAATTGAGGAGAATTATTTGATTTAAAATTTTATTAGAGAGCCAAGACTTATAATATCACAGTAAAAGATTGTGAAAATATCTAAAAGGTAAGAATTTATGCTTGTATCCCAAGAAAATAACAACCTCAGATCATAAATCTAGGGAGCTTTAGCAAAGGCTAAAGCATGACCTAAATCTAAGCAAAGATGGGTATATGGTTTACTTCCATAAGAGGAGTAAACCACCCAACTGTTGAACTTATAACCTCTTGGAGTCACAGCCAGCTAACTCTTCCTACACTTTAAAATCATGTAGGCAAGTCATATGATTTTACAAGATAGTTAGATTGTTACTATTTAGAAAGAAACTAAAGTCCTTAAACCCACTCTCTAAGAGACTAAAGTATGAGTGGTATGAGTAGTGACCTAGACAAATGCAAATAGTTTTAATTTTTTATTTTATTTTAGACTCTTTATTTTGACAAAGGCCTTAGAATTTTTATATGTCTAAATGCATGATGAAATGAGTTATGGGCTAAATTAGAGAGAAAAGGTGCTTTTCACCACAGAGAAAACCCTCAAAGGTTAAGTCTTCCCATATCGTGCAAGGATGGGAATCCTCTCCTTGCAAGAGTGAAGCAATGTGAATGCATGATATTAAATATACAACAATCATATAAGAGGTTGCTAAATCTTTTAATTATCTTGATTTAATGCCTAGGCTTTATGTGAGGTTATGAATTATTTAGAAAATTTAGTTATGTGTTGTAGTTGGGGTAGAAAATTTATTTTTTCCTAAGAGCCTAATCGAATCTAGGACACACATTAAATCACCATATAAGTAAGAAACTAAGAAGAGGCATGCCATTTATATTCTGCAATTTAAACACAACATCAAGCATTTTATAAATCTAACATAAAAGAATAAAATGGCCGCATCACCATACAATCGAAAAAAAAAATGGATAGAGCTCTACTCTTATACAACCCGGTATATGAAAGAATAATTACAAATTATAAATGAATAAATGCTATGGGGGTCTTCTTATCTTCATTCTTCATATCTCATTCATTTCTTCATTTGGATTTGCTTGCTTCAAAGGCATCATAAGGCCTCCCAGATAAAACTTCTAGCCACGCTCATCCTAACCACCCATAACACTAATCCTACTTTTAATGCAAAATTATATTAAAAATAGAAAGAGTAAATCTAACTACACCTACAAAATAAGTGTTAGCTAAACACACCATATAAGCAATTATATGAATAATTGACGTAGCACCCTACATATAGGTAACCAAGACCGCCTAATTTAGATTATGCTTAGGGGTTAAGCAACCTGTAAAGAGAGAATTTAAATTTATTTTAAGCACCCCTTAAGCACAATCTCTAGTAAAAATATGATTAGGCTAATCATGGCCTAACATCTAATCTATGAAGCATACACCCTAATATCTAGTTTAAAATAATACATCATAAAACCAAACATACATCACTCAATGCACCACCCTAATATAAGGTTAGAAGTGGTGACTTAGTTCTAAAGTGTGTGTATTAAGACTTGTGTGGTATACCTTAACTAAGCTTTATTATGATTTTCTAAGTATGAAAGGATTTAATTATAAAGAATGGTTTCACTTTAAGTGGTTTAATTGATTTGGAAATTTTATTTAGCATTTTATTTTATCCCATTTGGCTTACACTTAGCAACTAAGTGATATAAAGAGAAAGAGAGGTTACACTCTTTTATCCCTATCTAAGCCACATCTAAAGCATATTAATTAATTAATTCTCTTTAGTGAATGGCTTATATATGTTTTAAATTAATCTAGTTTAGGTTTACCTTAAATAACTTCATTAAATGAAAGGCATCTTAAGATTAAATGGAATTAATTACTTTCACATGACACATATTCATTCATTTCTTCCATCATATGTAACATGCACATGATTAAACCTAAGCATACCTATACATGCAATATACCTTAGAACACTTAAATGATGGATGTAAACATATATACTTTTAGTTAGATGTTTTATTTGATTGAATTATTTTATCATATTAATTTAAAGCTCTATCTAAATTCTTATTCAAAATACATATGAATGAAATTAAATAGGCATGTGTCATTATTAACCAAAAAAAATGAGGTAATAAAATGATCTCCTTGGGGCTAACTAAAGCCTCGTGTTCTCGGGATATCCAAACTATATACCCATTACATTCAAACATATGTAAATTCATACACATGAACATAAGAAAGAGAGCTCCAAGTCATATGATTAATTAATTCAACAACTTAATCATTCATGAATGCATGGATTTTTTTTATTATAAAAGACAATGTGTTCTAATTTCATAATTAAATACACACACACATGTATATGTGATATAAACTAATACATGTCATTATTAACCAGGGAAGTGAGGTAATCAAATGACCTCCTTGAGCCTACTTAAAGCCTCGTATTCCTAAGATGTCCAAACTAAATATTTACTTTTCTCAAATACATATGGATGTATACATAAATAAAGGAAGGAAGACCGTGCAAAAGTTATATTTTTATTTGATTGAAATATTTATGCATATGGAGTAAAGTCTTATCCACTAATATTGAAATACATGAAAATGAAATCAAATGGAGTACATGATGTTGTTAAACCAGGGAAGTGAGGTAATCAAATGACCTCCTTAGGGCTAACTAAAGCTTTCTATTCCAAGGATGTCCATGCTATATACCCATTAACATTCTTACTTATATAAATCAATACATGAATGAAAGGAAAGAAACTTCACTTCACACACTTAAGCTATAATCACATACATCTTCTATGTATTTATAATTAGCATACATAACATATATAATCATCCACTTATAAGTTTTGAAAAAATAGATTTGGATTTAATAATGATAATAACCACACATATATTAATTTAAATCAACACATGTAAGCTTGACATAAAGGAAATCATTTGATTAAATTAATTTTTTAAAAAGATGAATGCATGATCACAAGTGACATACAACATTTAATATGATTGGAAAGAAATAAAGGGACATAAGCACATGATTTCATTCAATCCAAATTCTTAAGGACAACCATACTAAATAAGCTCATTTAAAACAAACCAATGTTTCTTAATATCATTTTAATTTCATGTTTGATTTGATTTTAATAAATGTGAGAAAGGTTTGCTAATCCTAATCCCATTCCCCATGTGTGAGTTAATTTAATTTAATGAAAAGCATTTAGGTTGATTTTATGGATTAATTAGGTTAAGGTGTGAATTAAATCAATTAATTAACCCTTACCTATGTTACCTTAAGATAATTAATTAAATGATTATGAGCCAATGAAATATGCAATGAAATGAAAAGTAAATAGCAATGCTCTTACAAAATTAAAGGGGCCTAATGCAATTATCTCAAAATCATTAATTAATTAAGCTTAAGATACTCACTTAATTACTTTTATGGTTTTCTCACACATATGAGCTACCATAATTTCATTAACTCTCTTTAGGCTATTAAAACCTAAAGCTCTACCCATGAATCAATTGAATAAATCAAAAGAAAAATACCCTTTTAATTATGTTAATCAAGCCATAAATCCATTTCTCTTCCTCAATTACCAAAATTTAATTAATTATCCTCTGAAATGAAACTAGCTTAAGGGGAAAAGGTTGAGAAAGAGGTCCCAACCTAATTCCATAAGCCCTATCATTCAATTAAACATGATTTAAAATGTTTTGAATTTTAAATTAACCAATTAGGCCACTAATTAATTAATTAAACATTAATTAGTATTTTGTTAAAAGAAAGAAACATATGGAAAAGATTAAGAGGCTCCAATCCAATCTAAATCTTCCCTGTTCAAGTGATTGAGGTCCAATGTGTTGATTAATTAATGTTCAAATTCTTAATTATCATTCAATTGTTAAGCAGTAATTAAGGCTTAAGCAATCAATTTTTCCAATTAATCAACCAATAAATTCCAAGAAAATAGTTGAGGCAGAGGTCATCCCTCTAAACATTCTCAAAAGTATAAAATTAATTGGTTAATTAATTAGGGTGTAATTACATTAATTAAATTCTTAATTATACCCTAATTAAGAAAAATTATAGTTCAAAATTAATTAAGAATAATTTTAATTGATCCCCCTATAAAATACCTTTAAAATAAGCCATTGTTTATATTTTTTGAGATTTTCTATATATAGTTATAAATTATTGAAGTTTTAGCCTTAAAAACACATTAAATAACTTAATTAAGTCTAATCCCATCGACGTCATGTGTCGTGCTGATGCGACTCACTTTTCACGTAGTGCAACAGGATTGGCTATTTAAGTTGTCACATCTGCGCTCTGAGTTAGCCGGCGGACGTGGTATTGATCTCTGTTGTTCGATATCAGATCAGATGATGAAGATTGATCTTGTAGTGTAAAGGGAGAAAAATAGATGGATCTAATGTGATTTGATCAGACCCGTCCATTCCAATCACGCGAGCGACGTGATCCTCCTTTTGTGGCGATGAATGATGGAAGTTGTCCATGCATGCGATTGATTCACAGCTCTAATTCACTCCAAAATCAACCCAAACTTTTGTGTGAGGGATCCACAAGGATCCAACGGCTAGGATGGGCTCACATGCAAATTTTCTTTAAAAACTCCAACAAAATTTTCCTATTTCTATGATTTTGAATAATTACCTCACCAGAGCTCAAAGGCCGATGGTAGGATTGATGGAGGTAGCTTTATTTAGTAGAGGCCTGTTGAGAAGCAATCAAGCTAATTCCCCGGTTCACTTGGTGGGTCAAGTTCCATCACTGGAGCTCTGGTGATCAAGTCCTTCCTCTGGTGGCTTGGGAGCTTGGAAAACAACTTGAGTGCCTTTGATGACTATTGACCTCATTTTCAGAATGAGCTCTCAACCTCTTCATCTTAGACATATGATTCCTCTTAGATACTAAGAGTTCTTTAGTCTTAAGACACTTCTAGTGATTAGGTGAACACTAAACCTAACCCTAGAGACTTAGAAGAGTTAGCCATAGGAGTAGGTGGGGCCTTGGGGTGTTAGAAAATTTGTCTACCCTATAGCTTGAACCAAATCCTCACTTCCTTCTATCAAGTCAAACTCCAAATTCAAAATCAACCTTAAACTTAAATCAACTTCAATTCCAAAACAAACCTAAAATCAATTCCAATGGATTTTCTCAAATCATGAATCAATTCCAAATGATTGAAACCCATGATTGAATTCCAAATCTAAAATCTTTCCTAAGTCACTTTGATTCCATCTTATGGACTTAGCTCAAATCAAATTCAAATCACTTCAAACTCAAGATTTTCTCATAACCCATCTATATTATCATTTATATTCACAAATCTAAATGAAATATAAATTCAAATGATTGAACTAAATCCAAAGCTCAACTCCAAGTTCAAAATCTTTTCTAAGTCCTTTGATTCCATCTTATGGACTTAGCTCAAATCAAATCCAAATCAATTCAAATTCAAATTTTCTCATAATCCATTTATATTCTCATTTATATTCACAAATAAAAATGAAATATAAATTGAAATATCTAAAACTAAATTCAAAAAACTCAAATCCAAATTTAACCAAAACTCAACCTAAGCCTTTCAAGTCAAATTCTTGAACTTAGCCAAATCAAACTCAAATCAAGCCAAACACTTGATTTTTCTTCATGATTCAATCAATTCTTCAATCATGAATCCAAATATAAACACAAACTTCAATCTTCAAACCAAAACTAAATTCAAAAATCAAACCCAAATCAAACTCATGTTCACCTTTTTGAACTTGAAATTGTCAAATGAATCAAAACCCATTTGACTTCAAACCACTTGCAAATGGATTTATATTTCAATCATAAGTCCATATGTGAGTTCAATCAAACTTGATTCAATCTTTGATCAAGTCAATTGACCCACTTAGGCTCACTTGACCAAAGTGACCTAAGTACTTTGAGCTAAATTTTAATCCTACCCAAATTGGATTTAACTAAGCACCTAAGCCTCACATTATGAGCAACAATCATCATAAGATGATCAATCACTCAAATTGGATCAAACCAAGTCAAACTTAAGGGTTGACTAGGTCAACACTTAGCCAAAATGAAACCTAAACTAGCCAAAATCCACCATAGGCCAAATTGATTGAAATCATTGATCAAAATCGATTTATGATCAATGTTTGAACTTGACCAAGTCATCATTTGAGCCTGACCTAGCCAATTGGCCACTTGACCCAAGTTGACCCAACTTGACCTAAAAGTCAAAATGTGTCAAATCTTGATCTAAATTGATTGCAACCATGGGTTAAATTCATTCTAAACCACTTGTTGAACTTAACCAAAGCCTCAATTAGACTAGACTAGCCCAATTGACCATGAACCCAACTTGACCTAAAGGTTAAATTGAGCCAAAATCAAACCAAATGAAAATTGATTTAAACCAAAGCTACCAACATATTTCAAATGACCAACCAAACCTAAACCAACCCATGACCCATTAGGTCAAAGAGTCAAATTGGTCAACTTGACCCATTTGACCTAAATGAAATCAAATGAACTAGAAATAAATATAAACCAAATTAAACCAATGATGCCAACACATTTCAAATAGACATATGAACTTGACCTAACCCTTATTTTGACCCAATTTGACCTGGTCAACTTAACCATTGACCTAAATGGGTCAACATGAGCCAAATGACATCAAATCAACTCTAAATTCTTTGAAATTTGGAAACCTAATTTCAAACTATAAATCTGTCCAAAGTAAAATCAAAGCCAAATGACCATTTTACCCCTAGGTCAAGGGTAACCTATGGCCAATTCCATTTGGAATTTGGCCATATCCTTTTCATTGCCACTTAGCACCCTCTTAGTGGACCAAGTGGACACTAGTGGGTGTGGTGCACATGACCCAATGGGTTTGGATCAAGCAAACCCAACCCAAGGCCAAAACAGACCACCCCACTCAAAATGAGCACATGGGAATCACTCCTCCACCTCATTTAGCACATGGGAGCTTCACCACTCCACTCCAAACCCAAAATCGAATCACATGCCACTGAAAATGGCCTAACTAACTCACTCCATAAGATCAATTTTACCAAAATGGCAAAGCCATGCTCGGCCGTCTGATCCTTGTAGGGGGAGATATAATCTACCTAATTTTGCTTAAATTATATTCACTCAGATTCTATTGAAGCATAGGAACTCAGAGGAAGTAATTCCAAGCTCCCCCAATGTTTCCCAAGCTAGTTTGATTTCTCCTTTCTCAATTTTCATAAGCCAAAAATAGGGGAGCTCAAGGGATTTTCCATCTCATCCAATTCTTCACCAGAGCTCAATTCCTCCTTCAAACACCTTGAGGGGACCTAATCGAGCTCATCCAAGTCTTTTCCCAAGTGTTCAAGCCACGGGAAGAGGGGACTAGAATAAGGCCAAGGGACTTTGATCAATAGAAGAACCACTCAACCTCAAGCCCTCAAACCTCAATAGGGCTTGTCTCCACATAGATGATACCTCAATGGTTGGGAGCCCGATGATAGCCTCGGTGGTATGGATCAAAAACAGGAGAATTTTCTTTGGTCCTTTTGAAGGAAAATTCTGCATTTGATCATTAGATCTCCTTGTATGTTGATGGTGTGGGTTCAATTTTAGCTAAATTGAGCTCGAATGAAGCCATAAGGGATGGGCGGTTGCCCTCGAGCTCGGGGATGAATCATGTCCATCCACATGTTTTGGATGGACAGTCCTGATTAGTCCACGTTAGATCCATATTTTAATCCCTTTAATATCATGAGCTCGATCTTGACCATCCATATTTGATCGGACGGTCCAAGGGAAAGCACGTCGCACCGATGACTGACACAACACTTGATTTGGCTACTTAAATATGAATCACATCGCCATTGAAAGCACGCCATGTCGGTGGTCCGTGTGTGATGGGATTAACTATAATTAGGATTTAATTAAGTTTTAATCAGAATCTTCAAAAATATATAAGTAAATATAGAAAAATAAAAAAAAATACAAACTCAAATGCATTTTGAAGATATTTTAGAGGGGAATAATATAAAATTAAGTTTAGTTGATTTTTTAAAAGTAAATAATTGATTTTTTATTAGGAATATTTATTTTCTCCAATTACTTGATTGATTAATTCCAAGCTTCTTAAGTATGTTTAGTGGGATGACTTCACCTATAATTTTTTGGAATTTATTAATGATTTAATTATGGTAATTGCTTGATTCACTCTAATTACTCTCTTAATTAATTAATTAACCTATTAAATAGTAATAAATTCATTAATTAAGTTTAATTACCTTAAGATAATGAATGGACTTGGGAATGAGATTAGAGTCCTCTCTAAATCTTTTCCCTAAGTTTATTTCATTTGGATAAAAATCTAAGGTGCAAATTAATTAAATAGTTTAATCACTTAATTAAATGGTTTAATTAATCAAAATTTTAAAATCAAATCATCTAAACTTAATCAATTCCTTTTGGGGTAGATGTTTGGGTGTTCAATAACCTAAGTAGTTTAAGGAAATCATATCTAACCCATATGTGTGGTAAGGGTTATGAAAGTACTAAATTAAACCCTTTAGCTTAATTAATCATTAATTGTGAACCAAATGTATTAGGCCCCTTTCTTTCTCTGCATTGCTTATTTAAATTCCTTGTAATTTTTATGTCATACTCATAATTATTTGGTTAAATATGTTAAAGTGGTGTGTAAGGGGGGCAATTAATGGACTTAATGTACACTTAACCTAAATAAAATATAAAATCAATCTAATGGTTCTAAAATTAAACTAAACACACTTGTGGGAGATGGGTTAGGACCAGCAACCATTTCATTTCTTTTCAAATCAAACTCAAAATAAAACTAAAATTTCTTTAAATAATTTTGATTCACTTTAAATAATCTTATTCCATAGGATTGTCTTTAAGAATTAATTAGGGTGAATGAATTTACATGCTTTCATTACTTTATTTCTTTCCTAGCATGCTAAATGTGTATGTCATATCATGCATTCATGCCTTTCAAAAAATCAAATTAAAATGAAATGTTTCTTTATGTGTAAAATTGCATTTTGGCTAAAGTAAGAATATGAATGGCTATTATCACTACTAAATCCAAAATTATTTTCAAAACTTATAGATCAAACATTACAATTGAAAGGCTACTTATAATTATTTATAAGCTTGCATGTGAGTATAATATAAGGTGTGCATTGTGTGACTTTCCTTCTCTTCTCTTTTAATAGTTTTGAATAGGATTTACAAAGTTTATAGTTCATTTGAAAGAACACAATACTTTAAATTCATTCTTATTCATATGTCATCAATTAAGAAGGATATTTTATACTTGCACATTAAATAACCAACAAATTAAACAAACACAAACTTTTTGCATGATTCTTTTTCCATTCATTTGCCTACATGCACATGTATTTAAGGATAGTGGTATATTAGTCTGGAAATTCTGGGGTTGCGAGGCTTTAAGTAGCCCCAAGTAGGTATTGTACCTTACACCCCTAGTATAGGAAACAATGGCGTCGTACTCACTTATGCCTTTCATTCATGTAAATGTTCATATGAATAATGGATAAAAGAATCCCTCTTTTCTATTTAACAAAATCATGCATACATGAAACATTCCAAAATTTTCTTAAACAAACTCTCTTAGCATTCATCATGAAGGTGTGCTAAACATTTCCATTTGCTTGTATAGGATTCATCCATATGCATGTTACACATGTTGGGGAAGAAATAAAGTGTTGTGTGAGTAATTCACTTTACTTAATCTTAAAATGCCTTCACTTTTGAATAGGTATGTTTAGGAAAAATCTAGTTAATTAAAACACATAATAAAAATTCATTAAATAAAATTAATGAATCTACCTTAAAAATTACTTAAGGTAGGGAAAGAGAAGTTTCTCTTTCCTCTCTTTACAATACTTATTAATTAATTGTAGGTTCATTCAAATCAAATCAAATCATGAAATAAATCTTAACCAAATCAACCAAACTAGTTAAATGAAACCACCCTCTAAGTTGAACCTTTTGTACTTAGAAAATTCTTTAAATCTTAGCTAAGACATACCACATAAATCTTAAATGGCACACACATTAGGCTAAGTCACAATTCTAGCTTTAGGTTAGGGCGGTGCATGGTTTGATGTTTGCTTTTATTTTATGATGTGATATTTTAGTCTAGATGATAGGATGATCTTAGTCTAATCATTGTCTTCTAGAGATTATGCTCAAGGGGTGTTGTAATAAAAATATAATATTTTTTTTTGTGGGTTAACCCCTAAGCATAATCTAAAATAGGCGTTAGACTTGGTTGCTCATGTGGGGCTAAGTCCAATTTACATATATATTGTAATTGGTTTGTTTAGCTAATCTCTATTTTACAAGTTTTAGTTAGATTTACTTTTCCTTTTTCATGTAATTTATAATTAAGATTTGGAATGATTGATTATTATGAGGATTATGATGAACATTGGTTATAAGACTATGACTTATGTACCATGTGAAGCCTTTGGAACCATATTTTAACCAACCAAAATAAGAAAGAAGAAAAAAAATGAGAGAAAAGAAAGAAGAAAGAAGAAATGAAGAATGAAGACCCCATAACAATGAATTCCTTCTTGATTGTAATTTATTCATTTGTAATCGGTATAAGGGGTGTACAATTTTTTCAGTTTGTCGGTAGATCCACTATAAATGGCTCTTATTCTTTTTTAAGATAGCTTTATAAATTAGTTTGATGTTTGTTTAGCTTGTGCATTAAAATGGCATATTTTCCTAGTTTCTTCCTTGCTTTGATGTATGACACGGATGACGATTAGGCTCTTAGAAAATAAATTTTCTATCAATTAATCAACACAAAACTAAAATTAAAAAATTCATAACCTACCTAAAGCTAGGCTATAAAGCAAGATAAAAGATTTAGCAACCCGATGGTTGGATGTTGTCTTTCTCTCATGCATAAAAAGCATATTGCTTCACTTTTGACTTAGAGCCATGGTGGAAACACACCTCCTTTCTTACTGATTTTGGCCCATAATCCAATTTCTCATGCATTAGACATATGAATCCTACAAGCCTGTGTCAAATCAATAGTCCAAAAATAAAAATAAAATGCAACAAAATTTGCATTAGATTTAAGTCATTAAATCATGCCCTACATGATCTAGTCTCTTAGGGAGTGTGTTTAAGGACTTAGTCTCTTTCTAAATAAACAATAGCTGAGCTATCTTGCAAAAGCATATGACTTGCCTACATGTATTCAAAATCATAGGAGGAGGCGTTGGCCACCTCCGCGTTGTAAGTCCAAATAGTCGGGTGGTTTATCCTCTCTTATGGAGGTAAACAAAATACCCTTTTTTTTGCTTTAGATTTAGGTCATACTTTTGCTCTCTTCAAAGCTCCCTAGAAATGCTCACCTCTTAGGCATTTTCATGATCTAGTGTCACGGATTCGTAAGTCCTAGATTTCTAACAAAAATTTAACTTAAAATAATAATTCTTCTCAACTTCAAAAATATAAAGCCCAATCATAAGATAGTTTAGGATGCTTATTAGGCTTCATAGTATTATAAGCATCCCTACTTATCTTCTTTGGCTTCAATAATAACTCCCTCCTTTTGATCATTTGATCTAAAATAAACCAATTGATTGATAGTCCTATCTTTGAAATCTTTGAGATAATGGTCATTTACCTTAATGAGAGTATTCTAAGGAATCTTGTTCCTTGGGATGTAATTAACTATAGGCTTGCCTCCATAGGAACTTAACAAACCGATTTAAAATAACCTACTTTACTTTTCATGTAAAGTAGGAAAGAATCTGGTATATTAAGACTCATATAGTCCTATTATTCAAGTGATTAGGTCCATTGTAGGGTTGTGACGTCTATCTTTCGAGATAGTACCTTTCCTCAATATCATACGATCACCCAAACTATCGTGGATCTACATGATTTCCCAAAACAAGTATATTTTTCATTTATCCTTCCAAAGGATAAAGATGGCGAATATTTCATCACATATTTTTTCTTAGCTTCATTCTTCATATCTTCATTCTATTACAATTTATAAATGAATAAATGCTATGGGGTCTTCTTATCTTTTCTTCATATCTCCTTCATTTCTTCATTTAGATTTGCTTGCTTAGCATCCAGCCTCCCAAGACAAAACCTTTAAGTCATCATCTAATCCCATAACACTAGTCTAATTCCTAGTGCAAAATTATAATAAAATAGAAAAATTAAATCTAATATACACACATAAATGTTAGCTAAACACACCATACAACATAGCTTATAAGAATAATTTAAACTAGCACCCACATAGGTAAAATCTAATTTATATTATGCTTTGGGGTTAAGTGACCAGCAAAAGAAAGTATTTATTTTTATTTTAAGCACCCCTTAAGCACAATCTCCTACAGAAAAAATAATTAGGCTAATTGCAACCTAACATCTAGTCTGCGAAGCATACATCATAACATTCAATCTAAAATAATACATCATAATACCAAACATACATCACTCCTTGCACCGTCCTAACATAAGGCTAGAAATGGTGACTGAATTCTAAAGTGTGTGTATTAAGGCTTGTGTGGTATGCCTTAACTAGGCTTTGTTATGATATTCTAAGTACGAAAGGATTTACTTATAAGAAGTTGATTTCATTTTAAGTGATTTAATTGATTCAAGAGTTCTACTTAGTGTTTTCTTTTGTTCCATTTGGCTTATAGTCAACAACTAAGTGTTATAAAGAGAAGAAAAGAGAGGATTACTCTCTTTTATCCCTACCTTAAGTCACTTTTAAAGTAAATTAATTAGTAATTTCTCTTTAATAAATAGCTTATTATATGTTTTAATTAATCCTAGGTTTAAGTTCACTTTAAATGACCTCATTCAATAAGAAAGACATCTTAAGATTAATTGGAATTAATTACTATCCACGACTCATGCTCATTCATTTTTTCCATCACATGTAGCATGCATGATTAAATCTAAGCATACCTATACATATAATATGTTTTATAACACTTAAATGAAATATGCATAAATGAAATTTGTAGAAAATGAGATTTTTTCTTGATTAGCTAAATACATTCAAATGGATAAAAGTTTTAAGCAAGTACATTGTGAAAGTGAGGTAAAGACCTCCTTGGGGCTACTTAAAGTCATTGCATCCCAAAATGTCCAAACTAGATATAATATTCTTAAATACATATGAATGTATAAATAACTACAATAGTAAAAAATCATGCTAAAGTTACATTTTTGAAATATTTTATGCATGAATATAGTTGAAAATGGAATACTTTCATTCATTATCCAAATGGAACAGTAAAAGTTAAAAGCAAGTACTTGTCATTGTTAAGAGGAGTGGTAAAGACCTGGGGTTACTTAAAATGGGCATCCCGAATGTCTAGACTATATATTATCGCTATTCTTAGATATACATGAATGTACAAATAACTACAAGAATGGAAAAGTCATTACTAAGGTTATATTTTGAAATATTTATGCAGAATAAAATCTTATATAAATTCAGTATTAAAGTAAGAATGAAATCAAATGGGTGTGTGTCATTGTTAAATCATGAAAGTGAGGTAATCTTCCTTGGGATAACTAAAGCCATATATTCTCGGGATTTTCAAATATATACCCATTAACATTCTTACTTACATAAATCAATACATGAATGAAAGAAAAGAAACTTCACTTCATACACTTAATCTATAATCACATACATCTACTATGCATTTATAATTAGCATTCATAGCATATATAATTATTCATTTATAAGTTTTAAAAAATATGTTTGGATTTAATAATGATAGTAGCCACTATATTAATTTAAATCAACACATGCAAGATTGACAAAAAAAACCATTTAATTTAATTGATTTTGCAATATATGGATGCATGAATCATGTGACATACAACATTTAAACATGATTGGAAAGAAATAAAGAGACATAAACACATGATTTTATTCAATCTAATTAACTCTTAAGAATAATCATATTAAATAAACTCATTTAAAATAAACCAAAATTTCTTAATGTCATTTTTAATTTCATGTTTGATTTGATTTAAGAAATATGAGAAAAGGGTTTGCTAATCCTAATCTCATTCCCTATGTGAGTTAATTTAATTTAATGAAAGCAATTAAATTAATTTAATGGATTAATTAAGTTAAGTGAATTAAATCAATTAATTAACACTTACCTATGTTACTTTAAGATAATTAATTAAATGGTTATGAGCCAATGATGAAAATGGATTGAAAACTAAATAACAATGATCCTATGAAATGAAAGGGGCATAATACAATTAGCTCACAATCACTTAATTAATTAAGAAACTAACATTACTTTTATGATTTTCTCACACATGTGAGCAAACCATAATTTCATTAAACCCTCTTTAGGTTATTAAACACTTAAGGGTCTACCCATGGATCAATCAAGGGAAATAAGATGCAATTACCATTTTAATTAGGTTAATAAAGAAATTAATCCATTAATCCATTCCTCTTTTCTTAATTACCAAATTTAATTGATTATCCTTTAAAATGAAATGGGCTTAAGGGGAAAAGGTTGGAAAAGAGGTCCCAACCTAATTCCATAAGCCTCTCATTCAATCAAACATGATTTAGTATGAATTGAGTTTCAATTTAACTAATTAAATTAATTAGTTAATTAATGTTTATTTAGTATTTTTTGTTGAAAGGAGAAGGAAACTTGGGGAAAGGTTGGGAGGAAGGCCCCAATCTGGTTCCCTAAGTCTCCCACTATTCAAGATTAAATTAATTTGTGATTTAATTTTATTATACAATTATTAGTTAAGAGAGTAATTATCAAATATCTTAATCAACCAATAAATTCCAAGAAAAATAGAGACAAAATCCCCTAAACATTCTAGAAAGTTTGAAATTGATTGGTTAATTAATTAGTACTTATGCTAATTAAAATTTTAATTAAACTAATTAAGCTAAAATTACTGTTCAAAATTAATTAAGGATAATTTTAATGAATTCCCCTCTAAAATACCTTTAAAATGACCGATTTTTTATGTTTTTTAGATTTTTCTATAATTATTTATGAATTATTAAATTTTTAGCCTTAAAAACCACTTAATTAGCCTTAATTAGCTTGTCTCATTGACACCACATGGTACTTTTCACATGGTGGGGATTTATTTAAGTAGTCACATTCATGCTAGTCGGCGATGGATGCGATGATCTTCGTTATCCAATCTGACCGGACAAATGTAGATCAATCCATGGCAGTAAAGAGAGAAAATAGATGATGAATCTAGCAGACTGATAGCCGAGTTCCAATCATGTAGATTGGATGACCCGTAATCCTCCTTCCCATGAGTGATGAAAGACGGAGGCCATCTGCCATGGAACGCTTGATCCAAGCTCACCCGAGCACAGATTTACTCCAAAATCAACCCACAAGGATCCAATGGCTAGGATAGGCTCACATACAAATTTTCTTCACAAAAGATCAACCCACTGAAAGTTAAGTTTCTAAGAATGAATCAATTTTCTTGGAATTACCTCATCGAAGCTAAGACCGGTGGCTCGCATGCTTAAGGAAGCTTTGTCTAGTTGAGACTAGGCCCTGTTGAGCGATAATTGGATTGATTCAACCTAGATAGCTCAGAAGGCCAAGGATCAAGCTTCAGAGCTTTGGTCTTGAATGAAGTTCTCCTGCGAAAGCTTTGGAGCATGCAAAATGGCTTGGGTAGCTTCGACGAGATATTTGGAAGGTGTGTGTAAGAGGAATTGAAGTTTGGTTGAGAAATGAGCAAGCTTGAATCGGGATCGAGCTCCCCTATTTTGGTTACACACAGGGGAGGAAAATTGGAAGTGGGGAAGGCTTGGAAATGCTCTGGGAGGTGCTAGGGCATTTCATTTCACTCTTGGGAGAACTCATGAATCGAATCAATGCATTTCCTGTGTGAATTAAGGGGGTATACCCTTCAGTTTGCTGAGGTGGAAATATGAGATTGCTTCCCATTTTTTGGCTGGCCAGTTGCCGCCAGAGTGTCGAATGCTCACCATCAAATCCACGTGGCTCAGATTGGTTGGAGGAGTGCTTAGGAGGTGGCTCAAGGGATGATCTTGGCTGATCTCTTGGCTTGGATACTTTGGTTGGTCGATTTGTAAGGGAGGTGAGTTGGCTCACCTCCCTTTGGTCAATGGAAAGCCCTAGCTCTTTTATGGTGGGCTAGGAGGTTTAGGGATGCTCCATTTGGAAGTTTGATAGTTGTCAAGGATAAGAAGAGAGTGGACTTTTCCATATGAGGAAAGAATCTAATATGGGAAAGGATCCATGGAGGATTTGCATTGGACTTGGCTCCCAATGGGTTTGGGCTGACCAAGGATGGGTTTGGGTCATGTTAGCCTGTCCCATGGGTTGGTTTTATGGGTTTTGGCTCAATTTGGTCATATGAGTTCAATTTGGGTCATGTTGGGTTAGGTTGACTAATTGGTCAAATTGGGTCAAATCAAGACTTGGGTTAGGTTCAAATGATGAGTTGAAGAGCTTTAGTTCAAGTGGTTTCAATCAATTTATCCTAGGTTTGATTTTGGCTCATTTGGATTCATATAAGTTAAATGGGCTAAGTTGACCAATTTGACCAAATTGGCCAAATTGGTCAAAGTTAGGTGTTGGTTCATGTTCAATTGGTTAATTTAAAATGATTGTAGGCTTTGGTTTGATTCAATTTGGATTTAATTTGGATTTTGGCCAATTTAACCCTTTTGGTCAATTTGGGCTAGGGTGGGTCAAGTTGACTAATTGGTCAAATTGGGCTCAATTATGGCTTTGGTCAAGTTCAATAATCAATTTGGAATGAACTTGAGCTATTGGTTGCAATCAATTTGAGTTAGATTATAATTTGACCCATTTTGGCCTTTTGGATAATTTGGGTCAACTTGGGTTAAATGGTTAATTGGACTTAGTTTGGCTAAATTGAGGGTCAAGTTATGTTCAATCATTGATCATCAGTTGGTGTGAATTAATGGTTTTATTCAATTTGGTGTAGGGTGAGTTTTGCCTTGTTTAGGTTTCATTCGGGCTAAAAGTTGACTTGGTTTGACCCAATTCAAGGTGATTAATCATCCTAGGGTGATTGTTGATCATGATATGAGGCTTAGATAGGATTGGTTCAATCTAATTTAGGTTGGATTAAAATTGGGATCAAAAAGGTCTTTTACCCGCTTTGGGTCAAGTGGACCTAAATGGGTCAATTGGCTTGGTTTTGGATTGATTCAAGTTTAGTTGAACTTTTTTATGAGCTTATGATTGAAATATAAATTCAAGCAATTAATTTAGAGTCCAATGGATCATGGCTTATTTGAAGTTTTCAAGCCAAAAGGGCTAACTTGGGTTTGACTTGAGTTTGGTTTGATGATTAGGTTTTATATATTTGGATAGATGATTGAAGGAATGAGTGATTCAAGAGAAAATTTATTGATTTTGGCTTGGTTTATGTGGATTTTGGTTAAGTCCATGAAATTGGCTTAAAGGGTATAAATTGGATTTTGGTTTGATTTTGGATTTGGTGTTGGACATTTGGATTTATATTTTATTTATATTTGAGAATGTAAATGAAGATATAAATGATTCATCAGAAAATCACTTGAGTTTGGAGTGATTTGGAAGTAAATTTGACCAAGCTAATGGGAGTAGATCAAAAGGGCTAAAAGGGAAATCAATTTATTTGATTTATTTTTGGTCATTGGAAGGTGGGTTTCATTTATATTTATGAATATAAATGAAGGAAAAATTGATTTATAAAGAAACCAATTAATTTTGGGTTGATTTGGGTTAATATTTGGTTAAGCTTATGGAGGTAGGTCCATGTGGCTTAAGAAGGTTCTTGATTTGGTTTGATTTAGTTTAATTTAGTTTTGGTCATTTGGGTATGAATTTTATTTATATTTTTGAATATAAATGAAGGAATAATTGATTTATAAATAAATAAATCAAGTTTGGGATAACTTAGGTGGCAATTTGGCTAAGCTCATGAGAATGGGTCATATGGCTTCGGAAGGAATTTTGGAACTTGGATTTGATTTTGGGGTTGAATTATTTGATGTTGGACTTTAATTAGAATTTGATACTTTGATTGAAGGATTAAGTTGATATTTGAGAGAATCAAATGAATTGGGATTGATTTGAATTTAGTTAAGACTAAGTCCATAAGATGGAATCAAAGTGCTTAGAAAGGGTTTTGAATTCAATCATAAGGTTCATGGAGAATTTTGAGCTTGAATTTGATCATGGGATTGATTATGAGTTTGGAAATTTGGTTTGGATTTGGTATGAATTTGAGGTTTGGTTTAAGAAAGAAAGCATGGATTGGGTTTAGGCTATAGGGTAGGCAAGCCTCCCTAAGTCCCTAAAGCATGACCTATCCCTATGGTTAACCCTTCTAAGTCTTTAGGCTTAGTTTAAGTGTTCATCTAATCAATATAAGTGTCTTAGGACTAAGAAGATCTTAGTGTCTATAAGAGTCCTAGATCTATGATGAGGAAGTTGACAACTCATGCCAAAAATGAGGTCAACACATATTTGGTAACTTCAATTATTAGGCTCAAGACAAATAATTAAAATTGCATGAAATTTGAGTTTAATTTGGTTTTAGATACATAACATACCTCATTTTAGAGAAGTTGAAAATGGTTGGCATATTTTGACTTTATAGTCACTCTAGGGCAATTTGAAATGTTGGTAGGAAGTCATATATTTTGATTTGATATTCACTCATATTTTGGGGCATTTGATATATTTAAGGGTATTGAATGTGTTGCTTTCATTAAAATAAAAATAAGAGATTAAAAATATTATTTTATCCCATCTCTAAATAATTCAATCTTGTTCAAAAAGTATATGGCATTTCTCATCATAAAAAAATATTTATGAGGTGAAAAAAAAAAAGAACATAATAAAGAACAAAAACTTCATGATCATTTTATTTTAAGAGGTGATAAAAATGAAAGATGACATAGTTTTAAGTAGACTATACTAATATTGTATGTATTTAAATTATATTAAGTTGAATATGATTGAATTGAAATAAATATTGCTTATTTTTGACTCAATAGATGTGTTGTAAAATCATATAAAATTTATTCATCTATTATTGAATGTGTAAGAAGATCAAAAAGTAAAAAGGCACAAACAATAAAATTTTTAGCCTCACTTAGGATTTCGTAAGCTAAAATTTTTCTATGAATATTGGCTCAAATTTTTCTAATTGAGCGGTGACCTTGAACCTTTTCACTATAACATGAGACATACCTAATCTACCATGCCTCAACTCCTCTCCTAGTGAACATCATACTAATTGCCATCTTTTGTTTCCCATCAATGGAGATCCATAGGAAACTTCATTGGACACATATGAAAAGAGTAAGTACATACATACAAAAGAGGGATTTCATTAAAACTACTTATATTAAATTATAAATTTTTTCTATCTTTATATAAATAAAAGGAAAAAAAATAAAAAAACCAATAAAGTTTTTCCATGGAAAAATTGTTTGTTGGTATTGTGGCTTTTTTTGTCTCTATTTATCATTTTCAAAAGACTCATCACTAATACATGAAGAGAGATTTGATTTGCTATATTTTGGTTGGTGCTCATGATAATCAATCAACTTATATAAATAAAATTTATGTCAGCCTCTAATGTGGAGGATTGCCTATTTATACTTTTTATTACATTAAAATATTTAGTAAATTGGTGATATTTTTTGCCTCATAAGAGTAAATAGGCAATCTTTTTCATTGAAATTTATTCTTTTATAATATTTAAGTTTCTTGGTGAGTTGCTTTGTGGGCTCGAAAATTTGCCACACCTCACATTAAAGAAGTTTGATTTGAATGTCGATGTAATTTTTAGAAGGCAGATGAAATAATAGATAAGACACTACCTAGATATTTCATCCTCATTTTGTGAGAACTTTAGATCTGGTTCTAGGTTTCCTATAGGTGCAAACACCTATAGATAATTACCCCTCTCAATGCAAATAGAGAACTTTCGATTAAGGCAATGTTGATCAATCAATGCGAAGTGTATAGAAGTAGTATGTGGAGTCCTGAAATTTGGGATTTAGAATTTATGAAATTCATCATCATTAACTTAAAGCGGATGGTTGGGGGAACAATGACGTGCTTGATCTAGATCCCATGGTTCTCGTATCGTCAGTGGTCCCTAGTCTAATTAGAGGAGGTAGTCGACCCAACCTAATATAAGGATCCTTGTCAGTAGCCATGGGTTGCATCATCCAAGAAATTCTTGTAGACTTGGGGTGGTGTTTGGCTAAGGAGACGAGCTTAAGTCTACCTTAGATGACAGAGAGTTTTTTGTCTTATCAGGTGTACCCTATGATTCACATCTCAATATACTGAGCCATTGGGAAGCATACGGGCTACAGTCATGATCGTAATATAATGGTGTCATTTGACTGAACCACCCGATCAGAGGACTCTAATCGTAACTACATCGTATGTAGAGCATACTAGCCAAATCAAGCAGACAACGGACACATGACACATCTTTGCTAGCATGAGATTGATTATGAGTGAATATAAAAATACATTTGATTAGACATTGGCTCTTTTGTGAGCTAGAATTTTCTTAATTTGTCACCTTCAATAAACTATTATTGAAGGTGGATTGGGTTAAATTTTGCTTTAAGTTTTTAAATATTAAATATTATTTGACCATTAATAGCTTAGTGATATATTAAATTTTGCATTTGATTGATACTAAATTTATGTTAATTTAATATGAAATTAGAATCACATTTTGATGGAAGTATCCCCTCTGGTTGAAATCTCCATTCAACATAGCCATCATTGAGGTAGATGTATTATTTGATCATTTAATTTATTATTTTAGATCATGTTGACTCTATTAGTTTAATAATAGAGGATCAAATCTACTATTATATGACATAATTAGCTTATATTTTAATAAGTTGAAATTCTTATAATAATTGGATTTTTATGTTTTGTAAATCAAAACCCGGTCCTAAAACCAAACTAAGAAGTAACCCGCGCAATATCCTTAGACACTAAGTTTAAGCATTCGACATAGTGTCGGGGCCCATGCGGGTATTTAATGAATCAAATAATTTTATTTCTAAATCAAGAGATTAATTTTATTTTTTTTATTTAATTCCAACTTAGCATGCTCAACCTTTTCAAACATTAAATTTTGCACTATGAATTTCCATGTCTGAGCACATGCAGACATTTTTAACTTAGATAATTTCATCCAATTAATGAAATCATTGATTTTGAAAATCATAATTAGAATAAAATTTCTAATCTTTGAATTGAAGGAAGCTTCTTCATCCATGCAGAATTTAATTTAGTGTCACTTTTGTACAAAGAATCAGATATGTGGCATATTGTCGCAAATTAGGTTTGTATTTGCACTTAAAAGGTTGTATCTTTGTTTGCATTTTATTTAATCGCATAATTCCTAAACTTCAATGGTTGACTTATGCTCATTCAAATTTGATATTCTCATGTCGCTATACTTCTTTTGAGCTTATTTGAATTCAAGCTTCTTTTGAATACAAGTCAATTATTCAGTAAGAAGTCTCAATTATGCTTGCTAATAGGCTATTTAGTTATAGTGAAAACCTCTTATAAATTTTATTTGATTTCCACTTTAGTTTGAAAATAGCACTCAATAAATCCTATGTGCTTTAATTTTGTGTCCATTTAGATCCTACTTCAATTCATTTTAAAATAGACATTGCAGTGTAAGAAGACAAGTTCTTTGTGAATCCCACTCTAGAGCTTGATTTGGGCTCTATCTCATTTGAAAATTAGCCTTTTAGCTTCATGTAACCTCCCCATAAGTATAACATGAATTCAAAGTTATGTTTGCATTTGGCTTACTCTCTTTCTACCATTTTAATACATGATATAACATAAGCCAAAATGTTCAATTAATTCTTCTTAGCCAACTAATCATTATAGTTTGCTATAGCATATAAATGAGTTATCAAGATTCATCTTCATTCTCTAATCTTGATTATATTCAATTGAAATTATTTATTTATTTTATTCACTCGGAATAAAATATTGTAACTCTAGTTTTTATCGAATAAACTATGATCATGCTTGATGGTAAGCATTCAACTTATGTTCTTGCTCATATTTGAGTTATCAAATCCAATCTTTCCTTATCTTTTACTCCACTTTAAGTTCTATTTTTATTCAAAGTTGGGTTTAAATTTATTACCAATCCATTATGAGTCAATTATTGATCTCAAATTTTACTTATATTTGACTTGAGCATTTTGTTTTAGCATATAAAGCAATAGACTCAAGCATTCATTTAGCGATAAACCAAGTAAATGAACTCGTTTTTTTTACTAGTATATTCTCATATGATATTAATATTTATTGAGCTCATTCAAATTTAATTATGAATTTATTTTCTTAGGACTTTATATTTTATATTTAGCTTAATGTTAAATCATTTTTTAAGTCCAAAAAATTTAACAAAAATTTTGACAAAGATTTAGCATGTAGAGATACAACATCTACAAATTTTGGGCTTACTCCATCGTGATGAGCATTTTGATTTTGAAATACCACCAATTTTCATCTCGTCATGAGCGTGATGACGCCTTTCAAACTTGCATAAAGAAACCAATACAATGCAATATATACATTTTTTTTTTGTTTAAGTCCAAAATTGACTAAATTTCGACAAGATTTCAGAAGATTCGGCCATCCCCACATGTACATCAAAATTATTTTGGCCTACCCGTCACACCCCGATGAGCGTGATGGTTGGTTTTTTGGAGCACCTCAATCAAATTTTAATCGCATTACGAAGCATAACGACCTTCAATCACCTAGACACAGCCTATGTGAAGAGCACCACCACCCAAGAATTCATTGGAAAAATCAACTTCAAGAGCTTCATATCGCTTATCTTGTATAAAGCCTGAGGAAAATGCTTCAAATGAACACAAAGGAATTGTAGATTTCTTCCGTAAGGCTGCCTCCAGATAGAGAAAAAAAGCATTGCCACTTTGTCGGATAGTAAGAAGTTTTCGTTCAAAAGTAACAAAACCTTTTGGCATGCTTAGACATATCCTCTCAAAATAGTGAATAAGGCACTTGATTTTGTGTTCTTGACTTTGGTTGAAATGGGAATGAAAAGATGCAAACAGGTGATCAAAATTGATGGTTGGAAGAAAATTCCATTCCCTACGACTACAAGGAAATAGGCAAAAGAGTGCACAAGCGAGAAGACTAGCCACTAACTTCTGACAGAGGAATATTATCCCTGTATTCTGCTGATTCATCAAACGAAGCCCATCCTTCCCTTTGCCAAACTTCGCATCAGAATCCTGATAGTGCGCTTCCAGAAGAGACGACAGGCACAAACTTCAACTTGGGAGCTTCTACAATAACATTTCTTAAGAGCATTTCAGTATTAGTTCCATATCTTATTGTCAAAAAATAATTTGATCTATGATTGTCAATAAAGCCACTATTTTGAGAAGACCAAGGTGGTGATCTAATATGTTTGGAAAGATCTAATATGTTTGGAAAGATGATGGCTAACTAACTTAGTAGAAAAACTAGTCCCAAAACCATTTGGAGTTCCACTATATGCAATTGGAGAAAGTCTCTAATGGATTGCATGAAAAGATAGTTCAGATGACAATTTTGGAGGATCACTGTAGCTAGGAGACTTGTTAGACCAATCCGTCTGAGGAGAAATCACTTGATGCTATTGCACATTTTGGATGGCGGCTATGGGGTCAAGCTATTAGAGTTAGAATTGGAGATCTCCAGGGAAACGCAGAGACACTTCCAAATGCCGCCTGGGTTATCGGTGGTATGGAGGGACCATAATTTTTGTCAAAACCAGAAACATTATAGGAAGAAAGAAGACATTTCACACCTTCCAAGAAAGAATTTTAATTTCAGTTCAGCCCAAAACTATGGAGTACTTGTGCGAGCTCTAAGCCCCCATTGTATGAGAAAAGAACCACTAGAGAACGATAGGCCTCGACGGAGACGGAGTGACAAAGCACGACAAGCCTCAGTGCTGAGATATGAAGCGTGACGTCGAAGAGATGGCGAAGATGGGAGTACTTAAGGGGTTGTTTGGTTGTAGGATTTGAGCGTGATTTAATCCTGATTTAACTTAAATCCAGCCAAACGGTATTTTTGGACAAGTTAAATTTGCTGCTTTTGTAATCCGGTTAAAGCTGCTTTCGCAAGTTAGATCTAGATTTACTAAATCCTTCACGACATCGTTGTTCTCTTTTTCGGGCAAGAACGAAGCAGAAAGGGTAGAAAGATGAGGATGAGTGTTTTTAGGATTTCTATCTTTGGGTGGAGCGTACGTGAGAGGGGGAGAAAGAGAGCGAACAAGAGAGAGAGAGAGAGAGAGAGAGAGAGAGTCGTTTGTTGTGGTTCCCCTTGCGGTTCTTGCGATTGAGGGAGACAAGGATGAGAGGAGTTTTTTTGGCTTCGGTTCTTCGATTGCTATAACCGAACGGACATGAATGGAAGGAAATAGAGGGAGCCAATTCCTTGCGATTTTGAAGGGAACCCGAATGAAGAGAGGGGAAAAGGGAGGGAACAGTTCCTCGTTGTTTTTTTTTTTTTTTTTTTTTTAAAATATTATTAGGGGTCAACAAATGCCCCCCAACAAATATGATTCACTTATGTAGAGAGTCATATTTGTTGAAAATTGGTTGACCTTTCATGTCGATCATGAATTTCAATTTGCTTTAGTTTCAACTGCTTCGCTGAGAGTTCTTTCTTTTGTATCTTTATAGATTTGAATTTCCTCGACCATAACTCATGCGACCAAGTTGGATGGAGGAATTTGTTTGTTTTGAGCTATGAAATTCCTTATGTCTTGGCTTTAAGACTGGATTGACTGATTATAATTGTCGATGCGATGTCTTCTTTCAGCTTGATGCTTTGATGGACTTCTAAGGGTGCATGACTGGTGCCCAACATATTAGGTCTATAATATTGAGTTATCGACCAAATAATGTGTGCTTTAACAAAATAACTACAAAATTCTTTTAGTTTGCTACCGACTTGCTTCCCGGTCTTGTGACTTGATGGGGAGAATGACTTTGATCGCTTTGTGTTTGATCAGATCATTTGGGAATAGATTGAAATATCACCCTGCATGCAACATAAGATTGATTTAATGTAGCTCTGAATTGAGAGTTTCCTCAGATTGTATTGGAATATCGATCAGGTAGAAAAATCTCTTGGATTTTGGTTGCTTGTAGTCAGTAAGCTGGATCGGGTTTGAGATTAAACATCTATCATCATTGGATGCGGGGCTCTTTTCTTATGGTCTTTTCTTATGGCTTGTTGAGTGAGGAGCATCAACTTCGACCATTTATAGGCTTGTTGAGTTCAACCTTTAGAACCTACTCGAGTCTTCGACTTAAGCTATGATGGGTTAGTAATTTGGTAATCAGACTAACGAATGAGGGCTCTTTCACTGCGGCCTTTTCTTACGACTTGTTGAGTGAGGAGAGGGTCAGCAACTCGGCCATTTGTGGGCTTGCTGAGTTTGACCTTTAGAACCCATTTGTGTCCTAGACTTGAAGATGTAGAGATTGATATTTTTTTAACTTAATTGATTGAAGCTTCTGAAATTGGGAGTTCTTCTAATTTGCTCTTCATAATTTAACAAATATGGTAGATAAATTTTTGATATTTAGGACTATCTTTTCATGCGTAAAAATAGATTCTTTTTATTCTTGCAATAACCTCCAACTTTAACAATAATTATAAATAAATTCAGGGATTTTAGCGTAAAGCTCGATGTCTACCAGAATCAAAATATATTCGAGGACCTCATCTTATAACACGATGTCAACTCAATTAACATAAAATAAAAATGCCCATTATATTGCAGGAGAAACTCTAAAACACTTTGAAAGATCTCTAAAATAATTTAAGAAAATATATCAGTATTTGAGTTGATATATTTGATCTTAAGAGGGTTTCGACATGTAACATTAATTTCATCCATGTATAGCAATTTAAAAATGTCCCTTGTGTAACAAGAAAATTTTCACAGAAATATTTTTTTTCTCATCTTGAGTAGGTATATTTATTTAGGGATCTCGGCATGAAGCACGATGTCAACCTAAATAAATAAACTAAAAAAAATTCTCCTATCTTGTTGGGGGATTTCTATTATACCTCGAGATTGTATTTATCATGTATAATACTTTTTCAGGTATCGAGCATTAATTTGTGTTATTGGTCTTTTGTCATTCAAGTCAATGAGTTGGTACGCCCCTCCTTGATACACCCTTTTGATGACAAAAGGGTCCTCCCAATTAGGCTCAAATTTTCCACCAAATCTTCGATTATGAATAATTGGTCTTCTTAACACCAAGACTAATTCTCCTTTTAGAATGTTCGAGACCACACCGTATAGTCAAAAACCTTGAACATTTTTTTTGATAAACTTCTAGATTCGGATGAGCTTGTAATCTAACTTAATCAAGTGTTTCGATTTTCTCCATTTCAAATGAGCATTTTGATCTTCAGTTAAGTTGTATTGGATGGCTACTTGAAGTAAAGGAAGCTCAACTTCAAGTGGAAGAACCGCCTCGGTTCCAAATACAAATGAATAAGGGGTGGCTTTAGTCAGAGTTTTGTAGGTAGTTCGATATGCCCATAATGGCTCTATCAATTTGGTATGTCATTCTCTTTTATTTTAGTAAGGGTCTTCTTGAGCAGTTTGATCAAGGTCTTATTGAAAGCTTATGCTAACCTATTTTCCTTGGATTATATATTGAAGAATATCGCTAATCAATTTTATGTCGATCGTCGAATCTATAAATCTTTATTTTTTTGAAAGCTATGCCATTATCAGAAATTATTTGGCACGACACTCCAAATCTATAGACCACATTATGCGTAAAGAAGTTAATCACCGATCAACATTAACTTCTTAAATTTAAACTTTAGTCCACTTTAAAAAAATAAGCTATGAGGGATGAAGTGGTGACCAGCTGATGATGGTGGATCAATCAGTCCAATTACATATGTACCCTAACATCCAAAAGGCCATGACGCTATTGTTGCGTGTAGTGGATTTGGAGGTTGGTGGATTATATTCTCATATACTTGACATTCATGGCACCTCTTGGCATGATTGATATAGTCTCTCATCAGATGACCAATAATAGTCCATCATTTTGATCTTTACTATCATCTTGGGACGATGAGCAATGTGCGCACAAAGTCCTTCATGAACTTCAACCATCACTTTGCTAGCTTCATTCAGTAGTATCGTAGTCACATTTGTTCAAAGGATCTGATATAAGTGTTGTTGAAAGAAAGATAGCAACATTATCTCCTCAATTTGAGTTGCTAATGATTTATTACTTAATAATTTGCTTTTTTTAAAGTAGTCGATGAAGGATTACCTTCAATCATGTGGCTCTTCTACTATAAAGACTTCCCATTGCTTTTCTAAAGCAATGTCATGCTTAGCTCTTCTTGGTATAACTCCTTATTGATTTTGGGGAGGATGAGGAGCAACCTAAATTTGATATCCGCCGGTCGAATTTGATAATCCTCGTGGGGATTGATACTTGTTGGATCTAGGACTAAAGTAAATATTCATTATCGGATCATACGAACATTTGCTATTTATTTTATAAACTCTATATAAGCTCAAGCTCGCTTGTTGTTGATTTTATATATATTAAGTACCATGTATAATAAGCCAGAATCACAAAAAATATGCAAGTTTTGAATGCCTATGAAACCTTTTCAAGCCTACTACCAATGCTTCATACACTTCAATTAGTTCTTAGCTTTCTTACCATATGATCATCTCATTATCCCTCTTTTCACGGTGTTAAGAAGTCAATGTCGATTCCTGCTCTTGCCCTTAAAAAATTTAGGGGTTGGACTTGTTTGATTGATGATGCTTCATCAAAGTAAATTTCTCATATTTGTGATTTTTCTCTTTCATGAATGAGCATAATTTGCTCATTAGGCATTAGAATTGTCATAGTCCTTAAAAGCAGTAGTTCACTTTTTTTTTTTTTTTTTTCTCTTCATTTTTAGGAGCCTCTTTTAAAACCCATCTTAAAAAAATGATGATGGGTCAACCAAAAGCTACATAATAATAACCTATTATTTTGATATATAATTAATTAAAATAAATATAAAAAATTAAATTACAAACAACTTACTATAAAAGCCCGCTTCAATGTTAATAGAGAGCTCATATTTCATACCTAATAACCTTGAGTTAGAGGAACTCAAGATACTTATCCACTTCTAAATGTGGAAAATCTATCTTCTCCTTAATGAATATTGATATGGCTCTCAAAATACCACCAGTCAATGCACAAATCTTGATGTTGAAAGCGATATGATTTTGAGTGAAACAAATGATCAAGCACTTAAAATATCATTAGAATCTTGGGACATCAATTAAATCCCAAAAGCTCTCAAATGTGGAGTGTTTATAGTCAAATCGAAGCGTCTCGACGAGGGATCTAATGAACCTAAGATCTCATAATTCCGACTTCATTTGGGCATCCAAATGCTCAAAATACATCAAATGATCGAAGGAGTCATTCGAGCCGTCCGACGGGGAGTGGTAGCCTTGAGAGTTTACTAATACCCTCCCATCTATAAATAGGCCTCACTCCTCACATGCTAATAAGGCAAGTGAAGTTAAAGAAGAAGGCTGAAGCAAGAGTTGGAAGAACAAGAACTTCGAAAAGGGAAGAAGAAGAAGAGTCAAAGCAAGTGAAGGGAAGAAGCAAAGGAAGAGGAGGAAGAGTCCGATCGAGGAAGAAAAGTGAAGTGAGAGGAAGAAAGCTCTAAAGCTTGAAGATCCCAGCAAGATCGACCACCTACCATCGTAATTATACCCTGGATTTCACCGTAGTTTCCCAAAGATCTAACATCGAACTATTATAACGATCGTTGTTACACAAATTGTCCCTCTCAAATAGATTGTAATCCGTTATCGGAAGATTTTGTAAAAAGATATGGAATCAGCCAAAGTCTCTTTCGGTTTCCGTTAAAAAATGCATGTCTGTGTCGTTTCTTAATTGTATGCGGGTTGACCAATCAATTAGCGTAAATTTTACTCTACCGCAACTTGTTTTCCAGCACGCAACAAATATGATTGGTCACATCTCATTCGGCCATTTATTATCAATTTCACAACAAAAAGTATGAGTTTTAATTTCAATTTTTTTTTTCTCCAAGCAAATCATTCTTGGTTACCATAATTGGTAACTTCAATTATTAGCCTCAAAATCAATAACTGAAATGGCATGACATTTGCGTTTAATTGAGTTGTAAATGTTGCAGATCTATAACCTACCTCGTTTAAGAGAAGTTAAAAGTAGTTGGAATATTTGACTTTATATTCATTTAAAATTGAGGATATTTAATATACTGTTAGCCCGTCATTATATTTAAAGGACATTGTGTTATGTTTATCAAAATAAAAATAAGAGATTATAAAAAATTTTAATTTAGTCTAAAATATTTAAATTTGTATGAATCAAGAAAGAGATATTTATGATATGAAAAAAATAAAAGATAAAAGATAATCATTGTGATCATTTCATTTTAAGGGTGATAAACAAAATAAATGATAAAATTTTAAATAGAATTTACTTATATTATACATATTGAAATTATATTTTGTGGAGTATAATTGAATTGAACTAATTATTATTTACTTTTGACTCAATGAATGTGTTGTTGAAATGCCTTATGAATTTCATTCATTTATTTAATGAATTAGTAAGAAGATTATAAGAAATTTATGTATAATCAGAAATTTTTTTAGAACCACTTAGGATTCCGTAAACTAAACTTTTTCATAAATATTGGCTCAAATTTTATTAATTTGGACGGCCAAATCGAAGCCTCTCAATGCCACATGAGACGATACCCAATCCACCGTATCTCAACTCCTCGCCCGGTGTGCATCCTACTAATAAACTTGCATTTGTTATCCTTGCTTTCCTCATCGATGTAGATCCATAATAACCTCAATGGCAGAATATGAACGAACCTCCATGGTAATCTCATCAGCCACTCTCGCCCCTTCCATCAGCCAAAGCTAAAGCGCGCAGCTACGGATTCGCGATTCCATTGCTTTTCTTTCGCTTTTCCTTCATATTTATACAGTTTTGAAAAGTGAGTCTAGATAGCTAAATTACAGTAGAGTTGGTGAGCACCGGTTGCCAAGTGCCAGCAGCCTCTCTCTCTCTCTCTCACACACACACACACGCACGCACGCACGCACACACACACACATCTTTATAGTCTCGAGAGTGGGAATCGGTAGACTGCTGTAGCCGATGGGAATTTCTCAGAGCGTCGTTAGCCGCAGGAAAGGTATCACCTTTCCGTCGTCGGAGGGAAGTAGCAGGCGCTGGCGAGGACGGCGGCGACGGCGTGGAGTCGACGCAAGCGGCCTGGAAAATAAGTCGTGGCTACTTGCCGAAGCCGGAGGAGAGCCGTCAGAAGCTGAGCTGCAGTCGGTTAATTCGTCTTTTCGATTCAGCTTCGGTTCGCAGGCGGAGGCCGAGCTAGATGCGACCCCGTCCACCGCAGCGACGGTACTGCTTCTTGTGAGCATGGAGAACGAAAGGGACACAGCGGCGGAAAGACGGGAGCCTGACCCTGCGGCGGTGGCCGCTGGAGACTGGCAGCGATGGCGGCGGCTCGAGTCTCTGGAGCGGAGCATCGCGCCAGTCGCTAGCGGGCTGGTTCGGTTCAGCTACGCACAGATCCGATCGGCTACTCGGGACTTTTACAGAGGTAAATGAGTGAACTTTATCCCTAGAAATGCATTTCTGGAAATGCCCTCATATATGTTGAACTTAACTGGAGCAGGAAGGGAATTGGGGAGAGGGGCTTTGAGCAGGGTTTACAAGGGGAGGATAGGCAACGGTCTCCGGCGGCTGGCGGTGGCGATAAAGAGAGTGGATGGGCCGGAGAGGGAGAGCTCAAAGGCGTTTTGCCGCGAACTATTGATTGCAAGTTCTCTGTGTAGCGCCCATGTTGTTCCACTTCTTGGCTATTGCATTGGAAAAGAGGGACTTTTTCTTGTTTACAAGTATATTTCAGGTGGGAGTTTGGATCATCATCTCCATCAAAATGGTAATGGATTCCTCTTTTTCTGTTTATGTTTCTTGGATTTTGTTCTTGATGCAACAGTTTGCGTAGGCTTTCTATAAAAATGTTGTTTTTGTGATGGATTATTACAGAGAGGAGACGAAAGGTACTGCCTTGGGAGGTGAGGTTCAAGGTGGCTGTTGGTGTGGCGCGGGCGGTGGAGTACTTGCATTTTTGTACCGACAAGTGTGTAGTGCACAGAGATATAAAGCCTTCAAATATTCTTCTTTCCTCTAAGAAACGTCCAATGGTGGTGAGAGAGAGATTCTACCATCCATCCTCCTTCCCTGTTGTTGTTTGATTTTTTATTTGTTTCTAAAGTTAAAGTTGATATTTTATCTAAAATTCGCTAAATTTCTGTCCATTACATCTTGAGCTTTTTTTTCGTGAAAGGGACGCAAGCAGAAACTTCTATGGGCAGAAACTTGTTAGTTTCTAAGTCATTCATGCGGAGTCTGTGTTTTGGTCAAAATATCAATGGTGTGTGTGGAAATCTCAAATCAATGTTTTTGTGTGTGGAAAAGTGATTCCTCCTCTGAAAATCATTATGCTATGCATGTTGCATTAAATAAGAAAGGAATTGGTTTGTTTCTTGAGGAAGAAACATTTTATAAAGAAAAAAAACTCATGAGGAATATGTGCTAAAAGTAGGATAGGTTGAACATTCTTTGTGGTCCTGTGATATCATGAGGTGTTATTCTTACAATTCTAGCTTATGGAATGAATTTTTTTTAGATTTGTACTTGAAAATGATCTAAATCTTGCTTTTGTTGGCAGCTCTGTGATTTTGGATTGGCTACATGGACACATGGTCCTTCCCTACCTTTCCTTTGCAAAGCTGTCAAAGGAACTTTTGGGTAAAATTTTGAAGAATTAGAGTTTTTGGAATCTCAGTTAAAACTGTCCAATGCATTGCATGTCTTTAACATTGCTGATGCTATTACAATGCAGTTATTTGGCTCCTGAGTACTTCCAAAATGGCAAACTTTCTGATAAAACTGATGTGTATGCATTTGGGGTTGTTCTCTTAGAATTGATAACTGGTCGGAAAGCACTCGACCAGAATAGGGCGCCAGGAGATGAAAACTTGGTCGTATGGGTGAGATATTATTATTTTTTCTATGTAATTACAATCTTACAGACTTCAATACTGTTACTCATCATATCTTCCGTCGGTTCATGCATGTTCTCTTACTATGAACTATTCAGGTTGTTAGAATATCTAACAGGATTTAGTTTGGTAGAACATACTATTTTCATTGATGCCAGGGTATTGTCAAGCAGCCTCCTTTGGTAATATATATATATATATATATATATATATATATATATGATTTATACTTCTACTTCTTATCCTTGTAGAGGGTTTTGTGTAATGCCATGCAGCACAATGATAGATTATAAACATTTATTACTTATTCTGATCATCTCTTCTCTATTTTGTATATTTACTTTGGTTGAACTCATCATTTGTCTCTTTTGTAGAAGAAAATAGACTTTGTTTCCATGGAAAGGACTGAACTTTCTCCTAACTGTCGTTTGTGTGACTTTTACTGAAAGCTTATGAGGAAAAGAGATCATGCTGTTGGAGTCCTTTGGGAGAACAAGGTTGGAAACCATAGCTGTTAGGGATCAATACTAGATAGATAAAATTGATTAATAGAAAAATGTCGAAAATATTCTTTTTTTGTCTTGGATAGTCGGAAGGATTGCCCAGAAAAATAGATACTCCAAATTTCTTTTTGTCTCAACCTTGCTTTACTTGCTCAAGCGACTCTATAATAAGAATGAATATGCTGAGAAGGACTTCCTAGGAAAAAGGTAAAGGAAGACAGATGATGAGTGAAGTAATAGAAGCTATAGGACATTGTCATTTTTTTTGTTTGTTTGGGGAATCAGCTTAAGTTCGGTCAGCAACACCTCTAAGAATGATTGAGCAGTCTATCTTGAAAGGAAAATATAGTTCAGGACTTGGAAGATTGTCTTGACAATCTAGAAATTGGTGGATTCCCTCTAGAAAAGGTCCTTGTGTCTTCTTTCTTCTTCACAAATGGTTCGCTGTTGATAGAGTCAGGTCTCTGGCGACAGAAGCTTAATCTATTGTGCAAATCTGCCAACTGATTGCAATCCTTTTATTCAGAAAGGTCAAGTTTATTTAATTTTTGAAAGCGCCTCTTCGTTGTTTTGTGTTTCTGAAAGAGCTCCCTCTTCTCCCTACTGAGCGAGAATCAGTAAGGAGCTGTCAGCAAGGGTTAATCCCGCACCACGCTTCCTAAATATTATATAATCAAGTGCTTACATACTGTAACGTTTGCATTGAATTTTGGAAGATTTACATACATATCACAAATTTTTTATGAGTTTACATATCTAACACATAAATTTTGAGATATATATATATATATATATATATATATATATATATATATATATATATATATATATATATATATATATATATATATTTTTTTCTATACATGAAAATATATACTTCACTTTATAAGGTGTGTGATAGTGATATTATTGATGTTATATTAAAAGTTTAAATGTTATTTATATAAATATTAAAATTTAGACATTAGATATATAATATATAAGGATTGTGTGGTATGTATATAAATAGATAAAATTTGTGACGAGGAAAATAAGTATGTTACACAGAAGACATCAGGTTTATTGTGGAAAACTCAAAAACTGGCAAAAAATTATTGAGTCACACCACCAAGAAATCAACTATGAAAGAAAAAGTTAGGAGACTAGTACATATTACAGTTATCTAGAGTTTCTTCACACTTTAGTCACTTTAGGGCACACAATTCTTACTCCCACTCAAGAAAAAAATGGCATAAGAAGTTAAAATTGTAGAAAGAACTGCCTAAATGCGAAGTCTCCTCCCGACTCGTAGCGCTACGGCGCCGTGACCCTGCCGCCTAGGTGTTGGTGTCGATATTCTTCAGGCTTTTATGCAACGCCGAGGTGCTATGTTCTCTTCATTTCTGCCTTTTAGTATCATGATCCCAGCACTGCAGTGCTACCCTTAAGCTCCAAGGTGTCGTGACCTAGCATCGTGGCACTGCCTCTCAGAAATAACATCAAGCTCCATCATATAACAAAATTATCATGTATTTTTCACTTATTATCTACATATTTGATTGTTTGTATTACATTTGTGTATTGGATGACTTAAATTTTCTCTCAATAAATATTTTTGGCATTCTGACAATCATTCCTGTGCAAAAATTCATAGAGAGCTCCTAACTGAAGTTTTTTTCCCTGCATAATCGCCTCCCTATTGAACAACCAACAACCAAATCTACCACTAAATCCTATTTTAGCTTTTCTCTGTCATAATACCATGGATCAATCAAGCAATCAGGAATATGTAAGAAGAAGAAGGCATTCTCATTTTATGGACTCCAATATATGCATCATAGTTTGCCAACTCAGTTCAGTGTTCTTTAGTGTTTTTTAAACATCTTCCTTTGAAGTGTATAATTATGCCAATTCATAGTTATCCACTTTAATTTCTTTCGTTGTTGTAAAGCAATATAACCATCTGTCTCACCATCAAAATCATATATTTGAATTGGACAGTCGAAGGCAAAGATGCGAGATCGAGTCGATCCTAGGCTGATGCCGGGCTCCTACCGCAGGAACGAGATGCGCCGAATGGTTCGAACAGCTAACGCTTGTTTAAGCTGCGAAGATTCGACGAGACCAAGCATTGACCTGGTCCTTGCTATGTTATTGGGGGAAGAAGGGAGTGCTTGCAGTGAGCTGTCTTTGTTTAGCGGCCATGGCTGCCTTGCAGGATATGGTTCTCAGTTTCATGAAACACAAGAGAAGCGTGATATGGGCGGTCATTTAGCTCTTGCCATGCTTGGTATTTCTGATAATGAAGAAGATGATGCCTATGGTCGTTAAAGCTTTTTTTTTTTTTCTTTACTAAATCTTCTTCGGCGGAATAGAAGTTCTTTAGCAGGGGGTGCAGTGGGGGCTCCTAGTAAATTTTTTTGTTTACTTTAATTCCCCGCTGATGTAATAGAAACATATTGATTATGCAATGTAATTTTTATTTACTGAAATTTAAACAATGCGGGACTAACATGGTATATTTAAATGACATAAAAATTGCTGAGAAATCTTTTTAATGAAATTACTAACTTTAGATCTGGTTTTAGGTTTTCTATAATATACAACTTTCAATATAGAATTTTTGATTAAAGTTAATCGTAGATATTATTATAGAAGTTTTGAAATTTAAGATTATGAAATTTATAAAATTCATCATTATTTGCAATATTTAAGAGAGATAATTGTTGATCTAAAACATGGTTATCTTACGCATGATCTACTACTTAGTGGGAGAAGATAATACCTAATTCGATCAAGGATTCTTATCAAGATACATTAATATGATCAAGATCTGAATTGAGTTTTTAAAGAGATGGTTACTTTAAGATGATTTTTATATCAGATATATCCATGATTACAAGTTAGAATAAAAATGAAAATGATTAAACATTAACCAATGGTAATATCGAATGATTTTGGCATTAATTGTGATTAATAAGACATCTATAAACAAAGAACGTAATTACTAAACATCCATAGATTAAGTACATCACAAATTATTACTGACGAATCTTGAGTTTGTTTTAAGTTTTAAAAGTTTAAATTTCATTTAAGCAGTTTAAATTGATACTTAGTTTGAGTTAATTTATTTGAAATTAGAATCACATTTTGATGGGAGTATCCCCTCCGGTTGAAATCATCATTCAACACGCCATCATCGTAATGGATATTGTTTGATCATTTAATTTATTATCTATTAATTTAATAATAGAGGATCAAATCTACTGTCATATGACAAAATTTAAGATATTTCAATAAGTTGAAATTATAATAATCAATTTTAGGTTTTGTTAAATTGAACCCGGCCCCTCACCAAATAAGTGACCTCAACATCCTCAAACACTAAAGTTTAAAGATTCAAAGATGCTCTTTTTGATTGAGAATTTTATTATTATTTTATTTTGATTATGAGATTTCATATTTCCCTAATTCTAATTTAACCTACATTTACACATTAAAATTTACACTTTGAATTTTCATGTAAAAGCATAGAGTTTTTACTATAAATAATTTCATCTAATTAATGAAATCACTTTGTAAATCATAATTAATAAAATTCTTTAATTTTAAATTAAAGTCCCTTCATTCATACGAATTTAATTTAAGATCGCTATCCGCCTACTCTTGTATAAAGAGATCCAAGGATTTGGAGCGTAATTATATTTATATTTCAAAATATTATATCTTTTTGCACTCAAAATTTAACATCGAGACAAGTTTAAGCATTTTATTTTGGACCCATGCAGTTTTAATAAGTAATTTTGTTTCTAAATTATCGATCAATTTCATATTTATTTAATCCCAACTTAAATATAACTTTTCACATTAAAATTTATATTTTAAATCTCTATATCTAAGATATGATATTTATAACTTAGATAATTTCACCCAATTAATAAAATCATTGATTCTAAAATCATAATTATAATAAAAATTTTCTAATTTTTGGATTGAAGAAAGCTCTATAATTCATGGGGACTTTAATTTAGCATCGCCTTCTGTCTACTTGTATGAAAACATATTTATGATGGCGCAGAAGTGTGGCTCAAAAATTCCACCCTCTCTGATGAAAAGAGTGTTTTAAAGTTTAATTTTAAAGAGATGGAATAGTAGATAAGCATAGATTTCTCTTCATTTGGTAAGAACTTTAGATGGTTCTAAGTTTATAGAAGCCTATGGTTAATTATCCTCCCATAAGTGAGAGAACTTTCGATTAAGGCTAATCATTTAGATCGTGAATGCATAACTGTAGAGAAGATATTATAATTTAAGATATGAAATTCATCATTTTAGCTTAAACCGATGGAATGATTACGTGAATCATCTCATGGTCGATCCTGCAGCCGCCCTACTACTTTGTCGAGAAGGAAATGACCCAACTGTGAAAGATCCTTATCGCACATCTACGCCGCCCAAGAAATTCTCAGAACTGCTGTTTCTAAAGAGACTTTAAATAGATTGTTTTATCAAGTATCTATGATTCACTCAAAAGGCAGTATGGAGAGCATACGCTACGCGGATAATATATAATGGAGATGGCAAACCATCCGATCGAGGACTCGCGACTACTTCGAGCATAAGCCACTGAGGACAGCCAGCCCTACGAAGATTGATTGAGAAAAATACAGAACACTTGATTTGACATTTCATTTGTGAGCTAGAGTTTTCTTTGTCACCTCGATAAAGAGGGTAGATAGATTGGGTTTGATTTAAATTTTAATGATAAAATTTCATTTAAACTGTTTCAGATTACTACTTAAAAATTGATTAATTAGAATATGTTTTTTAGATCGTCAACTCCATTTACCGCTAATAGACAGACTATCACTTTACATAGCTATTTCACCGATTTAAAACTTTTATTATAGTTTTTATACCACCACCCCAAACACTAAATCTAAGTAACCCGCAAAGATTTAGAGAATTAATTGTGTTGAACATGGGTGGAGAATTTTATTCGAGTTATGAGATCAATTCTCGCTTAATTTGATTTAAAAATTAATTTGAATATGAACTTTAGATCGAACTCGTTTACAAATGTGAGGATTAGATATAATCACACTGATATAATCGTTATATTTCAGACTTGAAACTCTTATTATAGTTTTGGTTTGTTAACTCAAGACTAAACTACAAGAACAAGAATATCCTCAAACACTTGAATTTAAGATTCAAATTAAGTTTTGGGAGCGTGTATTTAAGACTTTATGTAGTGTTATTTTTAACTATGAGATTGATTTTGAATTTTTATTTAAATTTAGCACACAATCTTTTAGACATTAAATTTGAATATGTTTAAGAGCTTTATATCATTGTTAATAAAATAGATTAGAGAGTCATCACATAATAAGTTTTAGATATTTCGATTTGAAACTCTTATTATAGGTTTTAGATTTTGTTAACCCGACCCAATCTAAGACTAAATCGGAAGCAACATCCTCAAAATGAATTTAGATTTCAATTTTAATGCGGGTGTATAGTAATTTTATGATTATTTTGAATTATGAGATTGATTTCATTTCTTAATTATAACTTTAGCCTACTTTTGAACATTAAAATTACTTGAAATCTCTACGTCCGTTTAAAAAATTTATAACTTAGATAATTTCAAAGTGATTTTGATTTTGAAAATCATAATGAAATTCTTAATTTTTTGTAGAAGAAAGCTCATGATTTTGTAGAATTTTTTATCTTTTTGTTGAAGTTTAAATCCGGTGAAAAAGGTATTTTGATTTAGATTGTAAAGATAGTTTAATTTATTATTTTAAAGAAGATTTATCCTAGAGTAGCTTTCATTTTCCTCTTTTTTTTTTACTTTGTGTTTGTATGATGTTTCCTTCCCTTTTGTTGTTTGAGTTTTAATTTGAATTTTAGCTTTAGGTTTCGCTTAACATTCTTAAGTCGATTCATTTTACGCTCCCATTTTTAAGTCAAAAGATCGATTTTTTGTAATCTTTGATCATCGATAGTGTGTTTGAGGAGTTTGCATCACGCCCTCGATGAGGACGGTGTTTTAAAGACCTTACCGATTTTAATCCGTTCTGATGAGCATAACGGCGCTTCAATCACCAGATAAAAGCAAATATATACGCAAATATTTCAAATTTTGACAAAGATTTCACGATTCCATCATCCCCGCTGAAATTATTATTTGGCTAGCCAATGATAGATGAAGATTTTCTACGATCTTTCAATCTGATGAGAACCAATCACACGCAAGCAAACATACATTCTTCAAAGATAAGGTGCCACATTTGACGGTTTTAGTTTATGGCCTCGACGAAGTGAATGGCTATTCGCACACCGCTCTCATCGTCCCAATGATTTATGCCTTTAGACTAAGACAAAGATACGATATATAATTTTTTCTTTCGTGATTTCATCAAAATCTTCGCTTTCTACAAAGATCATTTTTAGCATACATATTTATCAAGCGGTAGACGTTACCCCGACGAAAGAGCTGTATCTGCGATACCACTGATTTTCATCTCACGCTCGACAAATGGCCTTCAAACTTCAAGCAGTACGGTACCTCCAGAGCTTATGAAGCCAATAGAATGCATTAACTTCTTTTGAACATTATAGATAGTCTTGAAGTGCACCGGCATCCGTAAAAGCGGCACAGAGTATCCCTAGTTGTTAGCAACGTTGGCCAGAATTTCATAATCGGTTGCTTTATCTACAACTTCCAACACAAGTAACTCTAAATTTGAAACTTTCTCTGAAGAATATGCTAAATCTAACTCTATTTAAGTCATAACTTCCCTTGCAGTCACTCCAATAATCGTATCTCCGTTATATGATGTATTCTTGCCCAATGCTATAATATCAGAAGCATCATTCACAGACATATTTTATTTTGTTCTGTCCTGTAAACTTGTCGGTGAAGAAATCAAAGATGATAAAACTTGAACCGCAAAGCGATGCGGTCGGCGGAACGGTTGGGTTTTCGGCTAGCCGACGGCTTACTGCTGTTACAACTAACACCTTCATTCACATTGAACATTGAGTGGGTGATCTTCACAAGAATTGTCGGAGGGACATTTGCGAAATGGTTGTAATCAAGAAGGTAAGCGACAACTTCCCTGAATCTAGTCTCACTGACTCGAACTGACTTCTTCAAGCCTGGCTGACCTAGCGCTTTACCAATAAAACCCTTCGGATTATTTGGCGCAAATGGATCTCGTCAGTTGTCTTAACAATGGCGGCATTCTCGCCCTGACAGTTTCTGAAGTAGTCAGCACTCCCAAGCTCATTATGAATGGGTATAGGATCCACACCATTTTTGATAGCCTTTACAACAGTCTTGACAAGTTGTTTCGCTACCGAGCAACGACTCGGACATCCTAATATCTCAATCGGACCACTACGAACTCTGTGTTGGAGATCCTTTCCTGTTGGAGATAAGCAAGGGGTGGAAGAACTTCTGTGAATAAGGTTCCTAGTCGAGAGTAAAGGGGAATCATTTTGAGCATCACTGAGATCATCCTTCAGCACACGATCTCTAAACGTCAACGAACTTTCTTCAGTGGGTACGTTAAGGGCCACCTACAATTTCCTTTTCACTGTATGGGCGTTGTCCCCACGATCGAGTTCAATTCCAAGGACACAACCTGTATCTGTCTGGACGAACACTCTTCTCCTCCAAGAAGGCCTTGCCTCACTCTTAATACCGTGGTACTCATTATTATGAGATCGATTATGGACTGCGACTGCCATTTGAGTCTGAACTGGGCTGTCCAATTTAGGAGACATGAAACAGAGAAAGAGGGAATGCCGCTGTTGGAATAACTGTTATACTTGCCAGTTCTATCTACTCAATCATCATGAACGAATGAAATGAGAGACCAGACTCTGAATAAGTGAGCATAGAAGTGGTTCCTGTTTGATTCGACAGTAGTGACGGAAAGGGAACAAAGCCACAGCAGTCCACTTCGTTCCGTGAAAGACCATCATTCAATGGAATCGGCGTAGATAGAAATTACGAGACGAGAATCCTAGTTCTGTAATAACTTTCCATTTTGCCTTGTAGGAATCAAAACGGTTTCTTGTGGCTTTGGGAAAGCGAACGCATGTTGATCATGCGGCCTAGTGGGAACAAATGAGAGGGGGAAAGAATCTTGCCATTTTCTGGAGAAAGGAAGAAGAAACGAACTGAAAAATCAGCGGGATTTGTGGTTTACTTGAGGAGAAGGGGGAGCGCGAGCGATTTGGGTGGTTTTCGTTCCAACGAAAGGGGGGAACGGTTGTGCCAAGGAGGAGCGGCTGTGCACAGTAGGATCAGGTCGGATTGAGTTATTGAGAATTAATAGACATTTTTAATTAATTTTCTAAATATTAATAAATTTTAAAATAAATTTTATGTCAATATCATTATATGATCAATATATATATATATATATATATATATATATATATATATATATATATATATATATATATATATATATATATATATATTAATTGAGTTATTTCGATGTTCAACGGACACACGGCATTTCGCGACGGAGCTTTTAGTCGGCCAAGGTGAATCAATTTATTTCTCAAAATACGCGTTGTCACTTTCGACCGCTCGATTTTCACGCAGACTCGTCCGAGGTGATCAATCTTACTGATAGATTTGCGCTTTCAAAGAATGGCGTGATCAATTTAAAGCGGAGATCGTTTGATTCTCATGCCTCGACCTCGATATGCGTGTGCGTGACGACTCAAGCGCTTGACGGTTGATCATCAAGTCGCAATATTTATATCCCGAGCACTTTCGATTTCTAACCATGACAAAAGTCCGTCAATTGGAGTCATTTGGTTGATTCGGTGGCGCCCAAGAATTTACCGATTTCGTGTTGTCACTTCAAATCATTTGACATTTGTACAGACTCATTCGATTTGAGCGCAAAAAGTCTCATTTGATAGTTTTCGATGTTTTGAAGCTAATGATATGATCAATTTCATGAACGGAGGTCGTTTGATCTTCATCGCAGCTTCCTAACTTTGATATGCATGCAAGCATGTTGACGACTCGAGCACTTAATAAGTTGATCATTAAATTGTATTTATATCCCAACCAATTTGGCGCTCGAATGAGATGGCGAAGTCGTCGCCGATCAGAGGTCATTTGAGTTGATTTTGGTGACATTCTGTGTATTTCAGCCTTGATTTGCGTGGTATCACTTCAAATCACTCAATATTTGCACAGATTCGTTCGAATTGAGCACAGATGATCTTATTTGATAGATTTCGATGTTTCAAAGCTAACAACATGGTCAATTTCATGAACGGAGATCGTTAGGACATCATCGCAGCTTCCCGACTCCGATATGCATGTCAACACATTGATAGCTCAAGCGCTTAATCAATTGCTCGTTAGATTTTGCAATATTTATATTCTGATCAATTTCGATGTTTTGAACACGAAGGAGAAGTCCATTCATCAATCGAAGGTCTTTCAACCATTTTCGGACGTCAGACTGCGACCCGACGTTGCACTATCACCAAGTCCGAATTTGATTTGTAGCCTTGATTTTGACTTATGACACACATATGGAGGTCAACAAATGCCCCCCAATAAATTTGATTTGCGCATGAAACGAGTCACGTTTGTTGAAAATTGGTTGACCTTTTGGGCTGGCCACAGAATTTGGATCCTTTCGACTTCGATTGCGATAGCTTACGGAGCTTTGCAAGGATTTATCATTAGTATGCTGCCTTATTCAGGACATGCTAAATGACGGGCTTAATCGATTTGTCAGAATCGACTTGTCGGATTGATAAGAGTTCTTACACCATCTACTATCTGCTTTAATGACTTTGTTGAAGATTTATTTTTTTTTATGTCCTTGTAGATTTGAGCCTCACCCCAGCTTTTGCTTGGGTTTGATGGAGGAATTTGTCCGCTTATTTTGATGAAGAACCCGCTGGGAATTGGTTTATCTCGTTGATCGAATTTGAAATTCCTTATCAACTAGCTTGACGAACTTGATGAAGGACGACATGATTTGTCCATTGACTTGTTAGGAAGTGTATGTATGCCATGAACCATGTTGCTTTGATGGATTTGTTGAAGGATACATATGATAAATCCGGCTTATATATAGATTAATGTTGAGTTATTAGTCCGCTGCTTAATAATAACTACAAAATTCCTTTAGTCACCATCGGAACTTTGTATGAATTGCTTCCTTCCCTATGTGTTTTCGCTTGATGAATTTGATAAGGAGATTGGCTTTGATCGTGCTTTGAGCTTGATCGATCATTTGAGAATAGATTGAAATATACATGGCAATATAGATTGATTTGAGGTAGCGAATTGAGAGTTTCTGATTGCCTTGATCTATCGATCAAGTAGAGAGATCTCTCCGATCATTGTTGCTTGTAATCACTAAGATGGATCTAGTTTGAGATTGAATAGCTATCATCAACTAACGGGGCTCTTTCACGCATCATTTCTTACGCTTGTTGAGAGGAGAGCGCGAACTCGGCCACATCCGGGCTTATTGAGTTCAACCTTTAGAACCTACTGAGTCTCTGCTATAGGGTTGGTGGTTTTGTCATCAGACTAACAAACTGGGGCTCTTCCACTACGACCTTTTATTACAGCTTGTTGAGTGAAGAGAGCCTCAGCAACTCGACCATTTGTGGGCTTGTTGAGTTCGACCTTTAGAACCTATTCGTGTCCTAGACTTTAGGATGTAGATTGATGTTTGTCCAACTTAATTGATTGAAGCTTCCAAAATCGGGAGTTCTTGACTTGATCTCCTAAAATTTGGCAAATCGGGATAAATTTCTTGACATTTAGGGTTATCCTTTCATGCATAGAAATAGATTCATTTTGTTCTGACTAACAACAACATAATTATGGATATATCCAGGATTTCATAAAGTTCGATGTCGAACGAATAAGAATATATTTGAGGAATCTCATCTTATGACACGATGTCAACTCAAATAAATTTGATATAAACTAAAAAAATGCCCCCTGTCTTGTAGGGGAAATTCTAAAGTATATTTAGGAGAATTTTTAAGATGAAAATACCCAAATACATCAATATTTGAATTGATGTACTCTAAAGGGGATTTTAACATACAACATTGATTTCATATGTATATAAAAATCTAAAAATGCCCCCTATATAATAGGGAAATTTTCATGAAAAAATTCTTCATCGAGTATGTTTATTTTGGGATCTGACATGAAGCGATGTCAACCTAAATAGATATACTAAAAAAATGTCTCTTCGAGGATGTTTTATCGAAAATGTGCTTTTGCAGAGAATTTTGAGCAAAACTTACACATGTAATGATAGTGAGGATTAATTAGTCTTCTCAGTACCAGGACTAATTCTCCTTCTTGAAAAGTTCAATGGATTCACCGTATGATCGAAAGCTTTGGACATCTTTGCTCGGTAGACTTCTAGATTTTGTTGAGCTTGATGCTTGACCTCGTCAAGTCCATCAAATTCTCACATCCGTAGACAAGCATTCTCATCTTGAGTGAGATTGTATTGAATAGCTACTCGGAGTGAAAGTAATTCAACTTCAAGTGGCAAGACTGTTTCAACTCCAAATACCAGCGCATAATGAGTGAATTTTGTGAGAATACAGTTCAGATGTCATGTTGTTGTCTTTCTGTAAGGCAGTTTCACTTCGAGATTTTGGCCTCCAAATTTGCTCACCTATTTATTGGGACCTTTCGACGGTGGATTCTTGGACATGTGGTCCAAGTGTCACGCATCGATGCTCACCGTGCGGGACTTGAATTAATTGACATCTTATTAGGGTTGTTGGAAGAGGTCTCCTTGAAGGAGAAACTCTGGCCTCATTGATGAATGGACTTTGATATTTTCTTTTTATCAGTCATTTCTCCTTTGCAACATTGGGAACTTGATGCACTCTTGCATATCTGATTTCAAATTCTCTTAGAAAGCGGATCGAAGTTGTGTCGTCAAAATTTGTTTGATTTGACTAGTAGAGTATCCCTTTTACCCATCTTTGTCAACTTTGGTATGGATTAAAATATTCATTTCTGGTTCTATAGCTTGTTGTACATTTTTTTGCTTGAGCAATAGCTGTTGAACATGCAGTTCAACATTTCTCTTTTCTCACTGCCTCTAGGTTAACTTTCTTCCAAATGAAAAAGCTTGCGTCGTAACTTCTTTCGGCTTTACCCTCATATTTATTTTTCTTTGAGACCTTTCGATGGATTCAACATGCGGTTCGGTGTCACCTCGATGTTCACCATAGCTTGCTTAACATGAGTTCAACTACACTTGATGGTAACAGTGAGGTTTTGGCTTCTTTGATAATTAGCATTTAATTCCTCTTCTTCATAGGATTTTTTTTCTTAACAACCTTGAGACTCGTGCTCGGAGAGATGGAGTTTCATGTTATTTCTTGAAGGGTTGAAATTTGTTGAGCCCAAAACACAACATCCTTATTAAATTTACTCCTTTTCTATCTCAAAATTTTCAAATTTATTGTGGGGCAGAAATACTCACTTATAGTTATAAGGTTGGTTGTATGACTTGCGATTCAGACAACAACTACTGAGCTCATAGTTTCGTGTTTCTTCTTCTTTTCCTTCTACTCAATTTTCCTCACAGAAGAGGAGCTTGACATTATGCCTTCCTAATGCGAAAGGTTCAAGCGGTAGAGTAATTCGCATTCACATGTATGATTGAAACTTTCTGCTAGTGATGGTTCTTTTCATGACTGGTGCCTCAAAATGAATTAATCATTTAAGTACAAAGGCTCTTTTTTTTAGGAACCTCAGTAGCTATAGTAGCCATTCCAATTGTCATCTTCCATTACATAGGTTGGTTTGTATAATATGCAGATGCTTTAGGTGGATGATTATTTGCAGTGGTGATGGCTGGGAAGTCTACACTATCAAATTGAATAGTAGCTCCAATATCCCCAATATTGATTACAGTGTTAGCCAGACAGATATTGGCTCTGCGACCTAACTGCATGATAAACGGTATCCTAAAGATGCATCGATATACATAACAAACATATTAGTCATAAGAATATGATTGATTTAAATTTAATTTTATTGATGATTGATTTTAAATATCAATTTTATCATGCTCCACTATTATTATAGCTTAAATTTGACTAGCCAAAGATGGAAAGAGAATCCTGTCTTCAATGGAGTCGCCAAAATGTGGGCCAAAATTTCACCACCTCGATAATTTTTTTGAATAATTGAATTGAAAGAGTGATTTAAAAGTGTCGGTGTAATTTGAGGTAGATGAGATAGTAGATAAGACACCCAAAGATTTCATCCTCGTTTGGTGACTATAGATCGGTTCTAGGTTTTCTATAGGCGCAAGCCTCTATAGTTAATTACCTCTCCCAATAAGTGAGAGAAAACTTTCAATTAAGGCTAGTCGTTAGATCGCTAAATCCGTAGTGTATTGTAGTAGCATATGAAATTTTAGAATTTAAGATTATGAAATTCATCATTTCAACTTAAACATGATAGTTGGGGGAATGATGACGTGCCGTCTAGATCATGGTTACGTCATCCGGGCGTCGGTCACTGTCTACTTAGTCGGAGGTAGTCGACCCAATGTGAAGGATCCTCGGCCAATACATGGGTTATGTCTCAAGAAATCCTTGACATAGGGTGATGTTTCAAGGAGACTTAAATTTACCTTAGGCGATAGAGGGTTGTTTGTCTATCAAGTATACCCATGATTCATAACAAAGGCGAGCCATTGGGAGCATCCTACGTGTAATCATAATATAATGGGCGGATTGGCCAAACCACCCGTCGAGAGGACTCACGGTGGCTACTTCATGTGGAGCCTTGGCCGCCACGGTTAGGACAGACGCCACTTGCGTGAGATTGATTGAGAGTGAACATAGCATAACACTTGATTTGACATTGGCTCCTTTGCGAGCTAGAGTTTTTTTTAGTTTGTCACCCCACAAATAGTTAAGGTGGATAGATTGAGTTTGATTAAGTTTTAATGATATAATTTCATTTAAGCGGTTTGATTCTTTTAAAAATTAATTAGAATATGTTTAAGAGCTTTAGATCCCATCTGTTTAGCTACGAGAATTAGATCTACTATCACTTGACAGAATCAGTTTCTCAGATATTTCACTAATTTGAAACTCTAATTATAGGATTTTTTTGGTTTTATTACGACTAGTCAAGACTAAGCAACAATACACCTCCACAGATATAAGCATTCAAAAATTATTGCACATAGTGTATTTATGTTAAATTTTCATTTCTAAGTTATGAGATTTGGTTTAATTTGATTTAAAAATTTATTAATTTGAATATGTTTAAGTGCTTTAGATCCTGTCGACTCATTAGCGAGGATTAGATCTACTATCACTTGATAGAATCAGTTCTTAGATATTTGAATTGAAACTCTTATTATAGGTTTTTTTGTTAACAAGATAAGACTAAAGCGAAGCAATTTATCACTCATTTAAGCATTGACATATTGAGGAATTTAGGTGTATTTAAGACTTTATGTAGTGTTTATTTCTTAACTATAGGATTGATTTCAAATTTTTATTTAATTCCAACTTAGCTGACTTTTTAGATATTAAAATTTGAATATGTTTAAGAGCTTTAGATATCATGTTTACTAATAAGGATTAGATCTACTTGTCTTTGATAAATCATTCTATATTTCACTAATTTGAAACTCTTATTATAGGTTTTTTAGGTTTTGTTTATCCCTCATCTGACAAAACTATCGATTCAACATGAATTTTAACATTATATGTCGAGGCATCTGTATAGTAAATTTTGGTAATTTGGTGTTTGAATTATGAGATTGATTTTAGATTTTTCATTTAATTCTAACTTTAGCATCTTTTTTGACATTAAAATTCAAACTGAAATCTCATATCGACATGTGAATTTATAACTTAGATAATTTCTAATTAATGATTTAGTTGATTATGAAAATCATAATTAAATGAAATTCCTTAAGTTTTGTATTGAAGGAAAAGCTTCATGATTTTTGTAGAATTGGATTTAGTATCTACTGCCTTGTCAAAAGTTGTAGATCCGGTGTGAAGAAGACAATTTGATTTAGATTAAAAGCGTTTAATTTATTATTTTAAAGAAGATTTATCCCTCGAGTAGCTTTCATTTTCTCTCTTTTTGGTTTTACTTTTGTGTTTGTTGTATCTTTATTTTCCCTCCCCTTTGTTGAGTTTTAATTTGAATTTTAGCTTTCTTTTAACATTCTTCTTTCGATTCATTTTATGTTCATTTTTTTAAGTCAAAAGATTTAATGTATTTTGCATCCTGATCTGATAGTTGCATCGAGTGTTTTGGTTCATACACGAATAAATGACTTGGTGTTTTCACCGGACTCAATGTTATGCCACGAGCATATAGGCCTTTCACGATAAAAGCAAATATATATGCAAAAATTCCAAATTTTTCATTTTCATTGGCGTCATCTGCGTGGACATCAATTATTTTGGCTACGCGTCACGCATGGCGTGATGGTTGGTGTTTTAAGCCCGGCGACCTTCAATCCGCGATGAGCATAACGATCACGATCACAAAAGCAAATATATATATATTCTTAATTTTTCTTTGATAATCTATTTGTGATTTTCTTTTTTTCATGCCGATAAAGCGTGAGTGGTGTCTTCATATGTCTTCATCTTGTCACACGATGGCGTGATTAGGCCACAGAAGACAAGCGTATCATATAATTTTTTTTGCATTTTAAACACCTTTCCTCTTCTTCTTTTTAAATATACATCTTTATCAAGCGGTGATTTACTTCTACGATGACATGCCTTCAAACTTGAAGCGAGTAAGGTACCTCAAGACTTAAGTAATTTGCATTAACTTTTGAACATTATAGATAGTCTTGAAGTGCACCGACATCCATTAAATCAACACAAAGTATCCCCAGTTGTTAGCAATGGCCAGAATTTCATAATCGCTTGCTTTATCTACAACTTCCAACACAAGTAACTCTAAATTTGAAACTTTCTCTGAAGAATATGCTAAATCTAACTCTATTTGAGTCAAAACATCCCTTGCAGTCACTCCAACTATTGTATCTCCATTATATGATGTATTGTCGCTCAATGCTATAATATTAGAACCATCATTCACAGACATATTTCATTTTGTTATGTCCTGTAAACTTGTCGGTGAAGAAATCAAAGATGATAAAACTTGAACCGCAAAGCGATGCAGTCGGCAGAACAGCTGGGTTTGCGGCTGGCTGGCAGCTGGCTGGCGGCTTACTGCTGTTACAACTAACACCTTCATTCACATTGAACATTGAGTGGGTGATCTTCATAAGAATTATCAGAGGGACATTTGCGAAATGGTTATAATCAAGAAGCTAAGCAGCAACTTCCCTGAATCTAGTCTCACCGACTCGAACTGACTTCTTCAAGCCTGGCTGACCTAGCGCTTTATCAATAAAACCCTTCGGATTATTTAGCGCAAATGGCTCTTCGTCAGTTGGCTTAATAATGGTGACCCTCTCGCCCTGACAGTTTCTGTAGTAGTCAGCACTCCCAAGCCCATTATGAATAGGTATAGGTTCCACACCTTTTTTGATAGCCTTTACAACAGTCTTCACAAGCTGTTTCGCTACCGAGCAATGACTCGGACATCCTAATATCTCAATCGGACCACTCCAATCTCTGTGTTGGAGATCCTTTCCTGTTTGAGGTAAGCAAGGGGTGGAAGAACTTCTATGAATTGGGTTCCTAGTCGAGAGTAATGGGGAATCATTTCGAGCATCACTGAGATCATTCTTTAGCACATGATCGCCAAACGTCAGTGAACTTTCTTCAGTGGGTACGTTAAGGGCCACCTGCAATTTCCTTTTCACCGTATGGGTATTGTCCCCACGATCGAGTTCAATTCCATGGACACAACCTGTATCCGTCTGGATGAACACTCTTCTCCTCCAAGAAGGCCTTGCCTCACTACTCTTAATACCGTGGTACTCATTACTAAGAGATCGATTAAGGACTGCGACTGCCATTTGAGTCTGAATTGGGCTGTCCAATTTAGGAGACATGAAACAGAGAAAGAGGGAATGCCGCCATTGGAATAACTGTTATGCTTGCTAGTTCTATCTGCTCAATCATCATGAATGAATGAAATGAGCGACCAGACTCTGAATAAGTGAGCATAAAAGCGGTTCATGTTTGATTCGGCAGTAGTGACGGAAAGGGAACGAAGCCACAGCAGTCCACTTTGTTCCGTGGAAGACCATCATTGAATGGAATCAGCGTAGATAGAAATTACGAGACGAGAATCCTAGTTATGTAATAACTTTCCATTTCACCTTATAGGAATCAAAATGGTTTCTTGTGGCTTTGGGAAAGCGAACACATGTTGATCGTGCGGCCTCGTGGGAATGAATGAGAAGGGGAAATAATCTTGCCGTTTTCTGGAGAAAGGAAGAAGAAAAGAACTAAAAAATCAGCGGAATTTGTGGTTTACTTGAGGAGAAGGGGGAGCGCGAGCGGTTTGTGAAGTTTTTGTTTGAACGAAAGGGGGTAACAGTTGTGCCAAGGAGGAGCGGCTGTGCATAGTTGGATTAGGGCCGGTTTGAGTTATTGAGAATTAATAGACATTTTTAATTAATTTTTTAAATATTAATCAATTTTTAAATAAATTTTATACCAACATCTTTAAATGGTCATTTTATACCAATATCTTTAAATGGTCAATATATATATATATATATATATATATATATATATATATATATATATATATATATATATTGATTGAGTTATTTGATATTCACGTTCGTTCGTCGGGATTTTATCATTTTTCGGCTCAAAATGCGTCGTCGTTTTTAGCTTCGATTTTCGTAAACATCCGAATTGAGTGCGAATAGTCTACTGATTTCAATTTTGGCGGCTCAATTTCATAAATGTTGTTTGATCATCGTGATTCTAACCGATATGCGTGCGGTCATTCTTCTAAGCGCTTGATGATTGATAATCAAATATTTATATCGACCATTTTGATGTTCAGCGCGATGGAAAGTTCGTTCGTCGTCGGAGGTCATTTAATATTGATTTGGCGTCATACATTTATTCTCGATTTGTGTCTTTGTCAAATCATTGACAATATAGACTCATTGATTTGGCGTGAGTCTCATTTCGTTTTGATATTTTGAAGCTAACATAGTGATTAATGTCATGAACATATGTTGTTTAATTATCGTTGCGACTTCTTCGATATGTCGCAGCGATTGACGCTGACTTCGGTTGATTTAAATATTTGATATTTATCTTGACAATTTTGGCTTAAATGCGATGGTGAAGTTCGTTCATCGATCGGTCATTTGAGTTGATTTGGTCGATTGCATTTTTATTTTCAATTTGTGCTATCACTTGAAATCACTCAATATTTGCACTTCCAATTGAGTGCAGATGATCTTATTTGATAGATTTTATTTTGAATAATCATGATCAATTTAATGACAACTTCGTTGATATTGTCGCGACTTCTCGACTTTGATATGTCATTAAATTGATTGCTCAAGCTTTCATTATCGTTAGATTTTTGATATTTATATTCTCAATTTTGATATTACGAGCAGCAAAGTTCAATCTGAGTCGTTCTATTTTCGGTGGCGTCATTGCATTTTGACCACGATTTGTACTATCACCTCAAGTCAGTTCATTTAGGCTTGATTTTGATATGGCACACATATGAAGGTCACAAAGTCAAAGTTATGGATGAAGTGAGGTGTGAGGGCTCGATCCATATATTCGTCTTAATTTTGTATGTGTTGTGATGGTTGCATTGGGTTACTCTTGAAAGTAGACATTGATATATTGTAGATCTCATATGCTACAACCTTTAATTCAATTGCCTTCTTCAATTCATTTGAATAAAGATACCTATATGCATTCAATAAGACAACTTATTAGTGAGCTTCCCAATTTGTTGAGTCAAGCAAAATTACCCACCGACAATTTTGATTAATGATTGAATTGAAAGAGTGTGATTTGAAGTGTCTTGTAATTTTCAAAAGGTAGATGAATGGAAGACCTACCAGATTTCATCCTCATTTGGTGAGGACTTTAGATCTTTAGTTTCCTATCGCTCATAGTTAATTACTCTCATTAAGTGAGAGAACTTTCAATTAAAATTTGTCATTAGATCGAAATGCGTAGCGTATAAGTTTGAATTTAGATTATGAAATTTATCATTTCCTTGGATGATTGGGGAATAATGGCGTGATCCCATGGTTCCGTCATCCATCACGGTCCATTCTACTTGAGTCAAAGGAGGTAGTGATCCAACGATAAGGATCCTTGCTCAATACTATGGGTTCGTTGTCGAAATTCTTATAGACACGGTGGTGTTTATAGGAGAATGCTTAAGTCCTTAGCGATAGAGGTTTATCAAGTATCTCACATAATTATCAAAGGCGGCATTAGGAACATATGGAATACGGTCATGATATAATATTGTTGGCCAGCCGCCATCCGTCGAGGACTCAGTCATGGCGATTTCACAAACCTCTTGGAAAATGATTAGAGGACACGTCATCTTTCTAAGAGATTAGTTGAGAGTGAAAATAGTAGAACACTTGATTTGACATTGACTCCTTATTTAGAGTTTTCTTAATTTGTCACCAAGCGATTATAAGTTGGATAGATTGAGTTTTGATTTAAGTTTTAATGATGAGTTTCATTTAAGTAGTTTCAAATTGCTACTTTGATTTAAAATTGATTAATTTGAATATGTTTAAGAGCATGAGATCTTGTCTCATTTAGTTAAATAGAGGATTATATCTCTCACTGATCAAATCAATTTGTCGATATTTGTGATTTAAAACTCTTATTATAGGTTTTAGGTTTTGTTAACCCTAAAATTAAATTGAATCAACCCAGCTCTAACACTTGAATTTAAGCATTTAGCATAGTGTTGGGGCCCATGCGGGTGTATTGTAATTTTAGGTAATTTTATGTTTGAATTATGAGATTGATTTTGTATTTTTATTTTTTATTCCAATTTCCTACGCATTTTACATTAAAATTTACACTAAAATTCTGGCTGCTAAGCACACAATTATAGCTTAGATAATTTCATATAATTAGTGATTTCATTGATTTTGAAAATCATAATTAGAATGAAATTTCTTAATTTTTGTATTGAAGGAAAGCTCCATGATTTTTGTAGATTTTGATTTAGACGCCTCGCGCTTGTATAAAGAAGCAGATCTGGCAAAGAAGATTTTTGATTCGTAGTTTAAACATTACCTGCACTTAGTTTACTTGTTGATTTTTTTGTAATTCTCCCAATTTGATTATGTTCAATCTACACCACTTTTGATAAGTTATGTCGATTTCAGTGCTTATCATTTTAGCCTTACGCATGCTTATTAGTTAGCATAGTAATCACTTCCATATTCATATAAGAGTTATGAAACTCAATTTGGATTCATCCTTGGATTTTGAGTTTATTGCAAGTTCCTTATGAGTTTAGTATTAGTCCTTTAAAGCTTGTTTAATTTTGAAAATTGCAAGAAAGAGAACTCACTTCGCTTCAATTTAAGCCATAGAAATTCTTATTAATTTCGAGTTTAGTATCGCCTCCCAAAGTCCGTGAGTTTAATATTAGCCTCCCCAAATTTTACTTAGATTTTAAATGAATGTTCTATTCTTTCCCAAATTTTCTTTAAATCCCAGCTTTTCTTATTTAATGCTTTTAATTTAAAATTAGTTGTAGGTTTCCTTACTTAGCATTCTTAAGTCAATTCACTTCACTCTCCCATTTTTTCTAAGTCAAAAGATTTGACAATTCCGCTTCATCCCCATCCTGTGGGTTGTTTTGACTATTTCCATGCTCTGTGAAGGAGTGAGTTCTCACTTCTGTTTTTCATCTCGTTGTGCCTTGTTGAGCACGAAAAGGCCTTTAAACTTGAAAAAAGACAAATGCAACATATATTCATTCCCCTCCTTCTCCCTCTTTTTTCTAAGTCTAGAAATTAAATAAAATTTCAGCGATTTTGTCAGGGACATTTAATTTACTCGACGCTATTGAAGCGTAGCGGTGTCTTCGACACCACGATCGTCACCTGTTGAGCCTAACAAGATCTTCAAACCTGCAAAAAAATACAAGCATATATATCCACATTCATAGATCACACATGTTCTGATACATTTTTCGGTGCGTTGTAATGCTCAACAAAGGAATGGGGTTAGGTATGCATGAATGGAAGGCAGGAGTCGGATGCCGTGAATCGGAAGAATTATGACGAGATGTTCTTTCGGGTTAAAAGAGAAAATGGGACGGGTTATGCCAGGAATGCGGTGGTGAAAATCGAAAAAAAAATTTTCCTGTCGACGATGTTCTTCCCCAATTTACGACGCAGCGAAAATGGGACGGCTAAAGCGAGGCGTGCGATGCCGGAAATCGAATAAGAATTCGTCTGATGATGATGTTCTTCCCTCGATTACGATGAAGCAAAAATTGGATGGCTAAATCGCGAGGCGCAACGGACATATTTGGGACACGCGTGGGTTTGAAGAGGGTAGTTTGAAGGGTTCGAGTTAACAAAACCTAAAACTTATAATAAGAGTTTCACCGAAAATATCGAGAATTGATTCTATCTGATAGTATCTAATCCCTTCAAAAACAGTCGGATCTAACGCACTTAAACATATTCAAATTAATTAATTATTTCGAATCAAATTAAGTAGCAATCTAAAACTGCTTGAATGGAATTTTGCCATTAAAAACTTAAATCAAAATCAATCCATCCACCTTCCGCAATTATTTTTTCGGGGGTGAAAAACTAAGAATGAATCATTTCGTAGAGTATATCTTTATTATACTATTATTTATTTTGTAGCGCCTCTACATCTTGAAAGTATGTGATGAAATAATAATTGTTAATTATTAATCCCTATCTTTTACTTTTGCAGAATGGATCTACAAAGCACTCCTTTCATCACTAGGTCATGGTGCAACATCCGCTAAATGCCATCATCAACATAGAGATGTCGTATACCATTCAATTTGGTCAATTTTCCGCTATCATACGAACTCATGAAGTACCCATTGTACATTCGCCATGAAGGCCAAGTTATCAAACTCCTATACCACCAACCGGGCCAACAAATACCACAAGGAGTTCTCCGACAGAACTTCGCCAAAAGGCTAGTCAATCAAGCTGATGAAAAGAAGCCGTTGGGAAAAACGTGTCTTTAATTCCTCATGGTACATCGCGCCGATTGAACCTTTTGTTCAAAAGCATGATCATGAAGCTTCCTCATCAGGAAGCAAATTAACTAAAAGACAGAGAAGGAGAAAGGTGAGAGATCCCCTGAATGACCTAAGAACAGCACCGCGAAGCGAGTATTCTACCCACAACAACTTTGACAATCTAAAAGAGGAATAGCTATTTAAATAAAGCAATCCTTCTGGAACCAACCATGTCAAGCTTCACCACCACAGAGGAGATAGCTGAAACACTATCGATATATAAAGTTCTCAAAGTAGCTAAGAATAAAGGCCAAATGAAAAGAAGATTTCAGAGGCCTGTAATGATGGAAAATACTGAAGCTCCACCAAGAAAGTTGCCATCTCTTCTGGTAACTGGCCAGCGAGCGCAACTTCATGGGTGAGCATCGTGGACACTTGGACTTCGTGTCCAAGAATCCACTGTCGAAAGGTCCTGATGAAAGGATAAGCAAATATGCAAGCCAATGCTTCATAATGAAACTTTGAAGAATGGAAGAGGTGTGACATCTGACACATATACTCAGAAATCTACCTTAAAATCAACTCATTAGAAGTGAATACCCAAAAAAAGGGATATCACTGATGAAAGATATGATGATCGACACCTTGGAGAATCCTCTAGGGAATCCCATCGCCGATCAGTTTCACCCCTACAAAAGAAGGTTGATGTTGATCGTGGTCCTTTAATAGAAGAAGTACTTCTTCCACACGTTGAACCAGATATCCACTGGAAACATCGATCAGAAATTCGTGTGCAAGAAGAAAATAATGAAGAGGATTCTATGGAGGTAGGAGTTGTCTATATGGTTAGAGATATAGATGAACTCTCTGCTCAGAACCATCAGTTGTAATGCAAAATCAGGAAACCTAAACCTAAATTCGACATCTCTGAAGAAGGTTCTTCATAGAAGCAAACAGGGGATGGATCTTCGATCTTTGCTGAAGATGAAGAAGAACAAGACTATAATGAGAAAGAGATCATGGGTGTCGAAGCTGTCTATATGGTTGAACCAGGAAATGATCAGCCTGGTACACGCTTTTATAATTAACATCATTTTACAACCCCAACAACAGTTGTTTCTGCAAATACACAAGGAGAAGGGCAGTCAAGTTCTTCCCCTAAAAATTAGCAAGGAGCAGAACAACAACAAAAAAATAAAAGAAGAGGAAGAGCCTGTACTGATTGACGCCATGATGCTAGCTAGAGAGTAAAGAGAAATGCAACATCAAATGGAGGTCAAAGACAAGGAGATTGCACAACTTGGTACCAAAATGAATGATATGATGGTACAAATGAACATCATGATGGAGATGTTGTAGAAGAATATCACATCAAGTGCAACACCTATTTTGTCTGCTAATCAACAGAGCTAATAATACAACTTCTATACCACCAGCCACTGTGGTACCTCAAGCTCCTACAATACATGCTACGCATGAAGCAAGGAACAAAGTTAACCCACTATCTCTCCAACCAATAATTCAAAATCTGGCTAGCACACCGAGAATTGTAACAGCTACTTAGCTAGAAACAATAATCAATGAAAAGATAAAGGAAGTCATAGCCTCAAAGCAAAAAAGTCGGTGAGTGGGTCGCCTTACCACTGAATATGACCAAGTTCCATACTTGAAATGTTACTCAGTGCCAAAATTTAATACTTTCAGTGGGCTTGGTAATCCAAAGTAACACCTAGCCCAATTTAAGGCTACTTATAGTAACACAGGAGGGAACGATGCACTATTTTTTTGTCGATTCGTCAGTAGCCTAACCTCAGTTGCTTTTGAATGGTATGCAAGATTGTTGAATGATCTAGTTAAAACATTTGCTGAATTAGAGATTATATTTGTGAAGAGGTTCGCTAGTACAATCAAGAAAATCATAATCGTTGATCTTGCCTTACTAAAAAGGAGGAAAGATGAGTTAGTGATAAAATTCATAAGTCATTGGCGTAACCTAAGTATGAAGTGCAAGCAATAATTGGAAGAAGAACATACAATTTAATTGCTAATGGGCAATATGGATGATAAAATGGAACCATTTCTATGTATGGCGTCGATTGTAATATTTCAGGACTTGTTCGATAGGGTGGCTAAATTCAAAAAGTTGAATCGCCCTAAGTGTGAAGTCTATGCAGATAAACCAAAGAGAAACAAACCTTTAGACTCAAGAAGAAACAAAATTTATGCCACTTCCTATAACTCAAATGGAAAAAGGTGGGTAATATACAACATGGATAAAGGAAAACAGCCGGTGTACAATGATGATAAAGGTAAAAAGCCTGTTTATTCTAGTCCACAACGAAAATTGGTATTAAGAGGTAATGACAAACCTCAGACTTTTCTAAGTGATGGGGAGCATCCAAAACAAGCAATAAGAGATGATGAGCGAATGCGACCATCTCTTAAGGAAAGGATGAACAAAAATATTCTTTTAGAAGGGACAGTGTGGCTAAATTATTTTGGCAAGTAGTCAAAGCCGATCCATAGTTACCATAAATTAAAAGGCCTGAAGAAGCTGATCAAGTCAATAATCCAAACTACTATCCCTATCATCGGATGATCATTCATCCTATTGAAGATTGTTATGTCTTCAAAGATTGGATAGAAATGAAGTATCAACGAGGTGAATTTACATTATCCGATAGTGTTCTAGTCAACCCAAAAAGAGAGTCTATAAGGATGATTACGTCCTCTTCCATTTCATCCAACAAAGAAAAAAGGAGAAATTAATTAATCGAAGAATGAAAAACAGTAGTCTCCCAAAAGAGCGTGAAAATGCTGAAGCAGCTAAAAGATATCCCTAGTGTTAAGTGGAAATCACCACTTGAACCTATATTAGACTTAAGAGAGATGCCTAAACCAAGTATTTGGGCTTCTCAGTGGCATTCTGATAAGGCTACTTTGTCACAACATAAGAAGCAATCTACTAAATGCAATCCTCATAAATCAAAGAAGCTGACCAAGAAAAGGAAGATCAAGAAGAGAACTACAACTCAAAAGATCATTAATAATCTAGAGGTATCACCACCAGAAGACAACCATTTAGCTAAACTTCATGCCTAAACTTGCATTGAATCGATGAAGAAGATAATGGTGAATCTTGTCGATAGACATGAATCATCTGCATGATGTCAGATATTCTTCATCATCAATTTCTCTGAAATGACAAGGGTTGTCAGACAAACTCGACCAACCTGTCAAAATTTTTATCGTGAAAGCAAGAAGAGCATGAGCTAATATCTGAATTTTGTTTAATGACTCAACAAGACATAATGTGATGAAGATCTATGTTTTCCCGATGGAGAAGAGTCAGACTTATCGATATCATCACGTATGAAATGTATGACGTTGAAAAATGAGTCTAGCCCTTTTGGCCAATCTTCCAGAATAAGAAAGGAATTTGAAAAAATTATCTCTTCAAAAAATCTAAGCAAAATAAGGTGATTCAAGTTCAGCTGAGAAGTGATAAAGTCTTACCACCTTCATCAAAGAAGGGAAATGCAAATAATTATAAAGGCAAATAAATTGAAGTCAATGAGGATATCATTCCCAAAAATCCTAAGATAAAGCCTAAATTGAGCGAGAAGATAGATTATAATATTCTATCACACTTGAGAAAGATCTCTGCATAATTAAGTATGTACAAGGCTCTCTTGATGTCAAAAGACCTCTGAGAAACTTTGATACAAGCTCTCAAAGATTGGAGAGTTATGAAGCTTTTTTCAGAAATGCATGACCAAAGCAAAACTCAAGATCTCCCAAGAATCATATTTTTGAAGATCTTATGTTGGGAAGATCACAACCGCCCTCTTTATATTACTAGAGTGATGGCATTGATCAGAATATTGATTGATCCAGGTTCTTCTATTAATCTTATGAGTCTAAAGTTGTTAAAAGGATTATCACTAGATATTCAACATCTTGGGAAAGATAAGTTAATGGTTCATGGATTCAATGAAAATGGGAAGAAAAAACTGGTTCTTTTTCTTCCACTCAAGTTGTGGGATTTATATACGTACTAAGTTTCATGTAATCGATGATACATCATTTAGAGCTCTCTGGCCAACATGAGTATGGCATGGTCCCATCAACTATGCATCAATGTATGAAGTATCCAAAAGATGGAGAAGAATTCAATTCTAGTAACCTACAACCATTCTCCATCAAAGATCTATGAAGATGCAAAGTACTTCATCCTCAAAGAGCCTAAGCTAGAGCCTCTTGAAGAGCATCCACTGTGAACTAAAAAGAAATTTCATAAAGTGAAAGAGCAGAAGCAAAGGGGAAGAAAGAAGGCAATGTCGACGCTCCCTAAAGACTTGATTCTACACCTAAATCAAGAAAATTAGCTACTCATTTGGGAAGTAAAATGAAAGAAAGAGAAGATATTTCTGTCAGACCTAATGGAACTTACAAGCTCTCAAGAAAAGTAGAGTATGAAATAAGTGATTCGATTCACTATGATTTTGAATATACTTATGGAAGAGTAGATGTGCATCAAGGAGGATAGCTCACTTGTAGAGTCAAATGACTCACTCAAAATTATACCCATCCCTCAATAATGCAAAGAAATCACCCACTGAGGTTCATAATATTGAAGAATTGATAACATTCTATGTGCGCCGTGAGAGTGGTGAAACAGAACTCTATTTTATAAATCAAAGAGTCTCACCTCAAGATTTTAAATACCTCAACAAAAATTATGATAAAGTAGTGCCAACAAGAATATCAAAATATACTATCGTAAATTATGAAGAATGATACATAAGCTTAGAATTCATATGAACTACTAAACATAGGACTCAAATCTTTAACAAGATGTGGAGCCAAGAAGTCCTCAAGTATTGAAGAAGTGATAAGTTTATCACTAAAGGTTTGGGATTCATCCACAAATCTCATCAAGATAGAGCCTGTAATAATATAATAAAAATTGAGATAGAAACTCTTAGTGATGAAGAAGATGATTCCCATGAAATTCTTCTTTAAAATGATAAAGAAGTGGAAGTCAAGCCCGCACCTGAAGAACTTGAAGATGGTGGACAAATAGCTACTATGGATGAACTTAAAGAAGTCAACTTAGGAGCTAAGGATGATCCCCGTCCAACTCTGCCCTTCGCCTGAGGGAAAGTTGAGGAGCTAAAAATGCTACTTTGTGAATTAGATTGCTTTCGACATATTCTCAAAATGCGCTTATCCCCGATGTAGTTCATAAACTAGCTATTAAATCGATGCAACACAAGCAAGCCCTAAAATGAGATTGAGAATGGTAATTGCATAAATTAAAAGATAATTGAAGCAGGCTTCAACCGGGAGGAGAAGTATGTAGATTGGATAGCTAACATTATTCTAATTAGAAAGAAGAACGACCAAATTCGTCTCTGCATTGACTTCCAAGACCTAAATAAGGCGTGCCCAAAAGATGACTTTCCACTTCCAATATCAGAACTACTAGTGGACAACACTTCCAACTGTGATATATTCTCATTTATGGATGGATTTTCAGGATACAACCAAATCAAAATGACACCTAAAGATGAAAAACATACATCATTTAGAACTCCTATTGGCATATATTGTTACACGATCATGCCCTTTGTCCTAAAAAATGCTAGAGCTACATACCAAAGAGCCATGACGCATACTTTTGATGAGTTGATTCATCAAGGTGGGAATGTGACATTTGGTGGTGAAGAGCTTAAACAAGAAAATCATTTGAAGACTTGAGAATTGAGAATTAGAAAATATGATCTCAAGATGAATCCTCTAAAATGTGCATTTGGGGTATCCTTAGCTGTGCATCAGACATGTCATAGAGTTGAAATCGATCTGCTAAAATCAAGGCAATCGGAGATGCCTCCATCAAGAGTTTGCATCAGTTCTTTAGGATATCATTCATTCATCAATTTATATCAAACTTATCGATGTCGACCATTTTCAAGGTTGATGAAGAAGGATATTCCATTCAAGTGGGAGTGGAAGCCTCAATAGCATTAAAACTACCTATTAAATCCACCAATTTGCGCCTACCCTAAGAAGCCCCTCATTCTATACTACATTAAAAGAGTCTCTGATATTGCAACACAATGAAGAGAGCAAAGAGAATGCTTTTTATTATATCAGTTGGAGGTTGATTGAAGCAGAAATGAGATACTCTCTGATAGAGAAGCAATGTTTAGCATTGATCTTTGTAGTCCAAAAGCTCTGTCATTATATGTTATCTCATAAGATTACCCTCATCTTGAGGATTGATCCGCTGAAGTACTTGATGATAAGAACATTGTTGACAGGTCGCTTGGCAAGATGAATAATATTGCTTTTGCAATTTGATGTCACATACATTCCATAAAAAGCAGTGAAGGGACAAGTCTTAGCAGATTTTCTAGTTGCACATCCTATCCCTGTGGACTCTTCTCTTAATGACGATTTGCTGGATGAGCAAATTATGCTCATTCATGAAAGAAAAAAATCATAAATTTCTGAAATGTACTTTGATGGAGCCTCGTCGATCAAACAAGTCCAAAATCTAAATTTCCCAAGAGTAAGAGCAGGAATCGGCATTATCTTCATAACACCAGAAGGAGGGATAATGAGATGATCATATGGATTGGCCAAGTCAAGAAATAATAATAAAGCTAAATATGAAGCATTAGTGGCAGGTCTTGAAGAAGCTATTTTCATAGTAACTTGCATATTTTTGGCGATTCTACTTATTATAAATCGTACTTGGCATCTATAGAATTAACAAACTTGAGTTAGCTTTATCACAAGAGAGTTCTTGAGCTTATGAATCATATACCAAATATCACACTAACTGTCTCTAAGAAGAAAAGCCGATTAGCAAAACTAGTTAAGGAAATGACAAGTATGAACAGTGATTATGTCATGATCACCATATTTACTCAATGAGTTCTAGAGCCAATAAAGTATCAATCCGCAGTAGGGGTTACCAAATGACACAGGATGCAACCTGTGTTCCTCCTCATACTCCTAAAATCAACAAGAAGTTATACCAAGAAGAGCTAAGATGACATTGCCTCGTAAAAGCAAAGGAAGGCTTTGTTGTAGAAGAGTCACATGATTGGAGGCAAGCCTTCATACTACTTTAAAGAAAGCAAATTACCAAAATAAATCACAACCAAATCAAAAGAGAATGTTATGCTTTCATCAACAACACTTTATATCGTAGATCCTTTAAACAAATGTGGCTACGATGTCTAGGTGTAGATGAACCTAGCAAAGTGATGGTTGAAGTTTATGAAGGACTTTGTCATGCACATCAGTTAGATCCCAAGATGATAGTAAAGATTAAAAGGATAGGTTATTATTAGCCATCTATGGTGAGATATTACATTAATCATGCTAAGATGTGTCATGAGTGTCAAGTACATGGGAATGTCATCCATCAACATCCAAATCCATTACACTCAACAATAGCATCCTGACCATTCAAATGTTGGGGTACAGATGTAATTGGACCAATTGATCCATCGTCGTTAGTTAGACATCGCTTCATCCTAGTAGTGACTCATTATTCTCTAAGTGGGCTGAGGCTAATCCTTTTAAAGAAGTTACTGCTGATCGAGTGATCAACTTCTTCAGATAATGTAGTCTATAGATTTGGAGTGCCACAATCAATAATTCTAATAATGGTACAACTTTCAAAAGTGGAAAGATTTATAGATTCATCGATCGACACAAAATTGATTGGCGATACTCTTCAATATATAATTCAAGAGCAAATAGTTTGGTAGAGGCTTTCAACAAAACATTGGTCCAACTACTTAAGAAGATTCTCACTAAAAATAAGAGAGAATGGTATACCAAGCTAATAGGGGCTCTATGGGCATATCGAACTACCGCAAGATGCTAAAAGCTACTCCCTATTCATTAGTATTTGAACCGCGCTTCTTCTATTTGAAGTTGAGTTGCCTTCACTTCGGTAGATCCAATATCCTAATCAAGATCAAAATGCCCGCCTAAGAATGGAGGAACTTGACGCACTTGATGAAGTTAGACTGCAAGCTCATCAAAATTTGGAAGTCTATCGAGCAAAGATGTTTGGGGCTTTTGACCATACGGTGTGGCCCCGAACATTCCCAAAAGGAGAATTGGTTCTTGTGCTGAGAAGACCAATTATCCCCAATCGAAAATTTAGTGGCAAATTTGAGCCTAACTATGAAGGCCCTTTTGTCATTGAAAAAGTATACCAAGAAGGGAAATACCAACTCATCAACTTAAGGGGTGAAAGACCAATGTCGCCAATTAATGGTCGATACTTGAAAAAAATACTATACTTGATGACCACATTCTCGAGGTATAATAAAAATCCCCCTGCAAGAAAGGGGATATTTTTAGTTTATACTAAGTTTATTTGAGTTGACATCATGCAATAAGATGAGATCATCAAATATATTCTGATTCAGGTTGACATCGAACGTTATGCCAAAATTTCTGAATATATCTATAATTATCATTGTTAAGTTGCATATTCTTGCAGAAATAAAAAGAATCTATTTCTATGCATGAAAAGACAACCCTAAATGTCAAGAAATTTATCTCCCCAATTTATCAAATTCTGGAGATCAAGTCAAATGAAATCCTAATTTTGAAAGATTCAATCAACTGAGTTTGAGAAACATCAACTATACATCCTGAAGTCTAGGACAAGGATGGGTTCTAAAGGTCAAACTCAATAAGCCCACAAATGAAGGTCGATGCTCTCACTCAACAAGCTACAAGAAAAGGCGAATGAAAGAGCCCTTGTTCATTAGTCTGATGATAAAATCACCAACCCACTACAGCGTAAGTCGAAGACTCGAGTAGGTTCTAAAGGTTAAACTCAACAAGCCCAAATATGGTCGAGTTGCTGACACTCTCCTCACTCAACAAGCCGCAAGAAAAGGCCATAATGAGCCCTTGCTCATCAATCCAATGATGATAGCTGCTCAATCTCAAAATAGGTCCAACTTAGTGATTACAAGCAGCCAGGATCTAAGAGATCTTTCTAGTTGATCGATAGATCAAGACAATCTAACGAAATGCTCAATTCAGGCCTGCCTCAAATCAATCTTCATATTACCTGCAAGGTGATATTTGAATCTATTCTCAAATGATCTGATCAAGCACAAAGTATATCAAAGTATCTCCTATCATCAAGTCATCAAAATAAAGCACGGATGGAAAGTAATTTCATAGTTCATACAAAGTCGATGGTCAACTAAAGGAATTTCATGGTTATTCACCTCATAATAGACTAATAACTCAACATTAATCTTATATAAGCGGAAGGTTGGGTCAGATATCCTTCAACGAATCCATCAAAGTAAAGCACGTGGATTCATGGAGTGCATACACTTCGACAAATCAATAGGGACAAATCAGGTCAGTCCTTCATCAAGTCCGTCAAGCTCAAAGCTAGGACATAAGGAATTTCAAATCCGATCAAGCACAGATAAACCGATTCCCTAGCGGAGTCCTTCATCAAAACAAGCAGACCAATTCCTCCTTCAAACCCAACCAAGTATGAAGCTAGGGTCGGAGGAGGCTCAAATCTGCAATGACATAAAAGAAAGAGATCTTCAACAAAGCCATTGAAGCAGATAGTAGATGGTGTAAGAACTCTTATCAATCCGTCATTTAGCATGTCCTGAATAAGGCAACATACTAATGATAATTCGGCCAAAGCTAGTTATTATGAAGCTAAAATGATCCAAGCTCGTGGCCAAAAAAGGGTCAACAACAAATGACTGGCTTCATGTGCAAATTTTATTTGTTACGGCATTTGTTGACCTCCATATAGCCATAAGTCAAAGTCAAGTTTACAAATCAAATTGATGGACTTTGGAAGCATGACATACTCCAAAATGTAATCAAAATGGTCAAAATAATCTCCGATCGATGAACGGACTTCGCCTTCACATTCAAAATATTGAAATTGGTCAAAATATAAATATTACAAAATCTGGCGAGCAATTGATTAAGCGTTCGAGTCGAATGAGCCTGCACGCATTTCAAGGTCAGGAGGCACCGATGTAAACCAAATGACCTGCTCAAAATTGATTACGTTGTTAAATTAAAATCTATCAAATAAGACTATTCACACTTAATTTGGATAAGTATGCTTGAAAATCGAGCGGTCAAAAGTGCATTTTGAGTAAATCGACAAATTGATGACTAAACCAAACTACCTCCAATTAAACAATCGCCATATTAAGAATATCAGAATAATATAATATTGACATATATATTAACAATATGATTTCATCATCATAAAATTCAAATTAGGATTGATTAGATGCATAATTAATATACATATATTAATTAACTTAAAGTTTAAAATAAAACTTAAAACCAAGGCTCAACCGATCCCGCCTTTCTTCCCTCTCTTCATTCAATTAAGGAACCACAAGCACAACTCCTTCAACCACAAGGATGTGAAATCCTCCTTCCCTGTCGAACTCCTATTCTTCGCCCGCACCTCAAACTCTACTGCTCCAATCCTCTCCTTAGTAGCTTCCACCCCCCCACCGTCACCACATCCTCCTTTGCTTCTGCAGAGGATGATGAAACTCACAAACATTCTGACATCAATGATCTCCCGGAGATGGCACGGACCTTGGATATCTCATCTCGTGTGGCATACGGGGCTTGTGCCGGCTTAGTGCTGGCAGTGCTCAGCTTACCCCTTATGATGCAGTCTGTGATGTGCGTGGCGACCGTGAAGATTAGGGTTCTGTCCTATGTGACTCTGCTCTCCGGGTTCTTCATGGCATGGAACATTGGAGATAATGATGTGGCCAACGCGAAGGACACGTCAGTGGGCTCGGGGGTGCTCTTGCTTTTGCAAGCAGTATTAATTGCGGCGGTGCTGGAGTTCTCTATGGTTCTCTTGATGGGGACTCATGTAATGAGTACTATGTAGAAGGGGATCCTTGTGGCTTTGGTGTTTCAGGGAAAGGATTCGTTATTATTTGCCGGGCTTCATTCATCATTGGCTGCTTCGGGTGGCTTCCTTCAATGGTTGCCCTATTTCTACCACACATTGTATAGTCCGTGCCATGGTTGGTTTTGGTCTAGTCTATGGTGGCATTGGAGCTATATTCTGGAGTTCCCTGGCATGAGTAGCTTCATCGTGGGTCATATCCAATATCATGGGAGCAGTAGCATCTTTCATTGTTTATAAATACATCCGTAGGTTCGTGTACAATGCTGATAATCCAGGTCAGACAGCTGCAGCTTCCGTTCTAGTTTTCTAAATTTCCTTTTCCTTTGCGGCTTTCCCATTGGCTCTCCTTCAACTGTAGAATAAGAAAACCACAAACCTACTCCATTGTCTAGCCCACTAAAAGCCAGGCCCGCAGCTTGCCTCCACTACGCTGTCTTGACCCACAAGCTCGCGTCCTGCATGCTCGTCCCACCGCGCATTCTTCCCGCAGCCCTCAACCCATCTAATTTTCAGTTCATTGCAAACTGGGGAAGAACATCAAGATGAAAATTCTTTTTCGGTTTTCAGTGTGACTCGCTTTTACCCTTCCACTTTCACCAGGAATAATATCGTCAAGAGCGGTTCTTTCTTTTTTTGTTTCCAACGCATTCTCGCTTTTTCTTTCGCTTCACCATAAATCATCAAGAGTCTAATTCTTTGATTCATCATCTGATTCTTTAGCCTTCCAACCTTTGCTTCACCGCAAACTGGGTAAGAATATCAAGAGATGAATTATTCTCTCGATTTTCGGCATCACACTCGTTGTCTTACATTCCCAATCACATACCCAACCTTGTTCCCTTGTCAAGCATTACAAAAAAAAAAGTAGTCGAACATGTGAGCGAATGAATGGATATATATTATACTAGAGTCTTCGATCGGGTGGTTTGGCCTAGCCTCCATTATATTATCACGATCGTCTCAGATGCTTCCCCAATGGCTCGCCTTTGAGTTGTGAATCATGGTATATTTGATAGGAAAAATAATCTCGACTAAGATAGACTTAAGATTATTCTTTTACCAACACCAAAGTCTGGGATTTCTATAAGGAACTTGCCGCTAATTGGGATCCTTTATCGATTTACTACCTCCTCTACTTAGACTGTGACCGTGACGCTTGGATGATGGAACCATGGATCTAGATGGACACATCATCATTCCCCCCCAGTTTTTAAATGATGAATTTTATATCTTAAATTCTAAAACTCTCTGCCGCTATCTATACGCATATTCAACATCTAACGACTCAAATTTAATCGAAAGTTCTCTTACTTATTGAGAGATTAATTATAGGGCTGCTTTAAGAAACTGAACCGATCTAAAGTTCTCACCAAATGAGGATGAAATCTCTGGGTAGTATCTTATCTACTATCTCATATGCCTTCTGAAAATTACACTGACACACCTCAAACCACACTCTCTTCAATTCATAAAAATTGTTGAGAGGTAAGTTGCAAATTTTTTGAGCTCACATAATGTTGAATGTTTTTTTTATTAAGTCTTAAAGATTTGATGGAATTTTGACAACACTTTGACAAGATTCTCGCCATCCCGATAGCTACATCTAAAACTATTTTGCTTACCTCATGATGACGGTTGGTGTTTGAATTGAATTTCAATCTATTAATGACTGATAACCTATTCAATCACTGTAAAAGAAAATATATAAGCAAATATTCTTTTTTTTTTCCAAATATCAAAATAAAATTTCGGCATTTTGGGCAACATCCAACGGTTTAGTTTACTGATACGCCTCGATATGAAGATAAGGCTGTTGACACCACAAATTTATTTTATCTGATGAACATGAAGAGGCTTTCAAACCTGAAATTGTAAGTAGTCTTTTGAATTTGCAAACTTTAGAGCTTGGAAACTGTTACAAACTTGAAATGTTGCCAATAAATATAGAAATCTTGGTTATGCTGCATCTCGATTTGCGTCTTGACCAAGATTGTAGAGATAGACAAATTGATCTCATTTCCATGCCACCTGGTATTGGAAATTTAAAATCTTTAAGACACTTGTCAAGGTTTGCCGTCGGATTAGAGCTCCAGTATGGTCTAGGAGAATTGAAGGACTTAAAACTCCATGACAAACTTTGCATCACCAAGCTTGAAAAACTAGTCAGTGTCCAAGATGCAGAAGTAGCCAATTTAAAGGGTAAACGACACATTGATTCAGTAATGTTGAGATGGAGTGATGCTACATTCAGAAAATCAGTAAATGTGCCTGAAGAAGATATGATTGATCGACTCCAGCCTCACGAGAATCTCAAGCATTTAAGTGTAGAAAATTACAATGGGAAGGAATTTTTGAATTGGATCAAAGATCCATCTTTCAAGAAGTTGAAAACAATGACACTCGTCAATTGCAAAATGTGCTCATCTCTCTCATATGGGTGGAATCTGCCATCACTGAAGATGCTCCAACTAAAGAGTTTGCATCGAGTGAAAAGCTTTGGCATTGTGCATTCAGGAAAGATTTAGAAACACTTGATGTGTCAGATATGCCTGAACTAGATAGCTGGTTTTTAGGAGATGGGATGAATCATCTTACTGCTCTATGCATTATTGATTGTCTCAATCTGAGATGGCTATACCTCCCACTTGAAGAATTACTTCATCCTGCACTGCAGTCCACGTCTTGAGCTGCCATAGTTGTATTTGATTCTCTTCTATCTATCTGCCTCCAATGCCACGGTCTTCTCCTCCCGAGCCCTTCGAGGAAGTTGCAGCTTTCTCAGTAGTCTTCACAGTTCTATACATCTGCAAATGACTTTTGACATGGGCTAGAGTAAGATCTCTCACATCCATGAGTTCATGAACTGATTTTGGAGTAGCCCTCTCATGTCCACCAAGTAGCATGCACAAAATGGGCATGTAGAGTCATCGTCCACTAATTTGTGCATTGTTGATTGTCCCAATCTGAGATGGCTATACGTCCCACTTGAAGAATTACTTCATTCTGCAGTCCATGTCTTGAACTATCATAGTTGTATTTGATTCTCTGCTATCTATCTGCCCTCCAATGCCACGGTCTTCTCCTCCTGAGCCCTCTGATGAAGCTACAGCTTTCTCAGTAGTCTTCACGGTTCTATACATCTGCAAATGACTTTTGACATGGGCTAGAGTAAGATCTCTCACATCCATGAGTCCAAGAACTGATTTTGGTGTAGCTCTCTCATGTCCACCAAGTAACTCTATAGCATGCACAAAATAGGCATGTAGAGTCATCATCCACCTCGACCTCGACGCCCTCATACTCCTCTTCACTAGATTCTTCCACATAAGCTTAGATTTCATCAAGCCTTACGATGGCTCAAAGCACCTAACCATATAGTTTTGCTGATTTTGGTTGTAGAACAATCTCACTAAAGGATAAAATAAAAAGTTAGGTTTTAAGTAATTTGTTGAGGAGTCCTAATTCAACCAAATTGAAGTATAAGAATCCATTTGTGGGAATAAAGGGAAAGGACTGTTGTTGTAGATTGGGATCCCCTTAATTGGTAGAGAAGATTGTTGATGCGCTATTAGTGGTGATGAAGAGTAGGAGAGATAGAGATAGAGATAGAGAGAGAGAGAGAGAGAGAGAAAGAGCTCAATGTGTGGTTCGTAAGAGTCTAAGGCGCAGTGAAGGTTGTAGCTAGTTGCGGTGATAGCTGGTGAGGAGGATGGACTGAGGCGAGATGAGAGTTGCAAGAGACAAGATGTGGAGGATAGCAGAAGAGTGGGCAAAAAAAAGGATTCATATGAAGAGAGAGGGGCCCTTTTTTTTGCTGTCGTTCTTACGGCTGAGGGGAAAAATAAGCCAGAGAGGGAGTGGGATTTTCTATCCATTGCGGTTCCTCAACCAAACAAAAAAAGGAAGGAAGGCAGGATCGGTTGCTCCTTTGTGATTCCTCAACTGAACGAAGAGGGGATGAGGGGCTTTCATTATTTTTTTAAATTTTAAGGAGGCCGAATGAGCGAAGGAATGAATCCAATTGAGCGAGTGAGCTGTAGGTAGGAAAGGGGGTTTTATTTCTCTCTTTTTTCTTCTCTTTCTTTTTTTTTTAATATGTAATATCCATTTATCTATATATATATATATATATATATATATATATATATATATATATATATATATATATATATATATATATATATATATATATATATATTTACATATATATATATAAATATATTTATGTACTACTATTTTTTTTTTTTCCTTTCTTTTTTTTTTATTCTTAAAAAATGGGATACTAAAGAGGATCAACACTTTTGAAACATCTCTCCTGCACTTGAAGCCTTCTCCTATGTGGCACCAGATCTTGCCAACCTAAGTGCTTCTTTCAAAAGTCCATTTTTGAGCTGGAGCATGGACAAAGGAGGTGAGATCCCATCCTTTTTTGGGCGTTACCATCTAATCTTGGCATATGAATGTGTTTTTTTCGTAAGTCCATTTTTTAGTTAAAACCCAATAACATGTTATCAATATCTCAATTTGTGCATAAGGGCAGCAAAGGTCACTCTCAAGTGTTGACCCTCAATTGCTTCATCCCTAAAGTCGCTCTCGCTCTCGCTTGAACACTCACACTCTCTCTCAAAACCAAAAGAAGAATTCTGAAGCTCCTACTCCCATTTTCCCACAATCGTTCCCTCAAAATCGAATAAACCCCTCTCAAACAGCAGGAACCGCTCAAAAGCCCTCCTCTTCTTCATTCGGTCTCCTCTTCATCGAACAACATCCGCATGAGCCCCATATGCACGATTCCCTTCCCTCGACCGATCATATCTTTCGTTTTGAGCAGCACACGAGAGCCAAAAGCCTCCGTCCATCCTTACTCCCTGATCGCACGCGAGCAACTAGGCTCCATCCGTCCCTCTCGATCAGGTAGAAGCCGCACGCTACTCACATTTTCTCCCTGTCGATCGCACAACCAGTTCTGATCCCATCTTCGTCCAACCAAGCAGCAGTGAGTGACACTCTCGATTTCCCTTCCCTCAACCATAGGTAACTCTCTCCCTCGATCCCTACCTCGCACGTCCCTCACTCCCTATTTTCCTCTATTTTGAACCCCTAGCTCTCTAGTTCCTCCCTCCCTGCCCGATTCCTCCTGTTCGAAGTCCGAGTGAGACGAGGAGTTTGTGCGAGAAATGGCTCGAAGAATGAGTGAAAGCCATTAAATCCTAAAAATCCCATCTAGTTTAATTTGTGGTCAATAAAGCGTTTGATTGAGTTATGCTGCATTATATTATGGTTTGCGCATTTGAGTTTTCCTTTAGATCCAACAATGACACATCACTTTACATCTCAAAGGGGTTTGAGAATTGCTGTTCCCAATCATTGCTTTGCTATTTGTTGGCTGGATGATAAAACCAGTTGTCAAGCTGGCGATATTGCAACTATTTAGATTAAACTTTTGAACAATTATTTAAGCGGCAACCCGCATTCGCTCTCTCCCTCTCGGTTTGCTCCCAAAAGGCCTTTTCCTCAATATAATTCCCTCCTTCTCTGGCTTCCCTTCCACACAAATGACCGCTATCAAGAGGGAACTCTATCATTAGGCGAGTTCCTCTCAGTTTTCAGAGTTTCTCCCACCGATTCAATCCAGATAATCAACCCAATAATCTCTAGCCAAACTCATGCAAAATTATTGTTGTCGCTGATGGTTGATGTATAAAAATGTATGAATGTGTATATGGTATATGCATTTATTTTTTTTATCGCATTTGAAAGACTTCGTCACTTCGTGAGGTGATAAGATGAAAATCTATTTTAACATCGAAATTACGCTCATCGTGGACGTGGGTCCAAAAATAGATCGACCCACATGTTGAAATCGCCAAATTTAAACCGAATTTTAGACTTAAACAAAAGGGGCTTGAATGTACACATTGCATCATTGGTTTCTTTTACGCAGGATTGGCCGTTATCCTCATCGAGCGTAAATTGATTAAAATTCGATGGTCTTTCACCCCATGCTCATTAGTGCGTGAGGATAAAAAATAGATGTAGCCTCCTACATGGGGATGATGCCAGAATACTGCCAAAATGTTGTTAAAATTTTGTCAAATTTTTTGGACTTAACAAAATAATAATAATTTAACATTAAGTTAAATATAAAATATAAAGTCCTAAAGAGATGAATTAGAAAATAAATGTAAATGAAATTGAAATGAATTTGAAAGAGATTTGATTACAAATAAAATTGAAAACCTTATTTCAAATAAGATTATAGGGATCAAACTCAAGTTAAATTATAAAATATGAAATAAACTTGAATTCCTTTGATATACATGAACCGAATCTCATAATATTTTGCTTAAAATAATCCAAAAAGAAAATCCTAGTGAATTATTGAAGACTTATGGTGGGATTACAACATAACTTATAAGCAAACAAATGTGGTTCAAGTGAGGCTTGAAGCTAACTCCAAACTCATATGAAACTTATAATTTACTTGAAATTATATATATATATATATATATATATCTCTATATATATATATATATTAAAATAAAGTCAAATTGGGTTTGATGGCTCTACATGAAGAAGATGAAGAACATAACTTGTCACCGATGATTTTTTGTCATGCACGATCTTTTCAATAAATGTTGCTATTATCATAACTTATTCTAAGTGAACTAAGAATGATTTAAATCAAACACAATCAAGCTTGGAGAATGAAGATGAAGCTTGATAACTCGCTTACAGTCTATAGCAAACTATGAGGGTTAATGGTTAATTAGCTAAGAAGAATTAATTGAACTTTGTGGCTTATATTATATCATGTGTGAAAATGATTAAAAGAAAATAAGTCAAATGCAACATAAATTTGAATTCATTTTACACTTATGGGGAGGTTACATGAAACTTGAAGGCTAATTTTTAAATGAGATAGAGCCCAAATCAAGCTCTAGAGTGAGATTCATAAAGAATAAGTCTTATTATTTAATCCATATATCAGAATGTCTAATTTATAATAGACTAAAGAAGGCTTCAATTAAACATAAAATTGATACATATGAGATTTGTTAAGTGTATTTTCAAGTTAAAGTGAAAATCAAATAAATTTATAAGAGGTTTTCACTATAACTAAATAGCCTATTAGCAAGCATGATCGAGACTTCTTATTGAATAATCAATTTGTATTCAAAAGAAGCTTGAATTCAAATAAGCTCGCTTAAAGGAAGTATGATATCTTGTATGAGTTAGTATCAAATTTGAATGTTGAATTTGCAAAGATCTAATAGGACTTAATGAGCATAAGTCAATCATTGAAGTTTAGGAATTATGCAAATAAATAAAATGCAAGAAAATATAATATTTTGAGTGTAAATATAAATCTAATTTTGTTCCAAAATTTACCACCAAATCTACAACTCTTTGTACAAGCAGACAGATGATGACACTAAATTAAGTTCTACAAAATTTATATAGCTTCTTTAATCAAAAATTAAAGAATTTCATTCTAATTATGATTTTCAAAAATCAATGATTATATTAATTAAATGAAATTATCTAAGTTATAAATGTCTGCATGTGCTCGAATATAGATTTAAAGTTCAAATTTTAATATCTGAAAAGGCTTCGCAGGTTAAGTTGAAATTAAATGAAAAATATAAAATCAATCTCTTGATTTAGAAATAAAATTACTTAAATTACTAAATAGCCACATGGGTCCTGACACTATGTAGAATGCTTAAACTTAGTGTCTGAGGATGCTGCGTGGATTGATTCCCGATTTGATCTTCAGATTGGATTCGAGTTAACAAAATATAAAAATCCAATTATTATAAAAATTTCTACTTATTAAAATATTTGAGAAGCTAATTTTTTCATATGATAGTAGATCTAATTCTTTATTATTAAATTAATAGAGTTGGCAGGATCTGAAATAGCAAAATAATATATCCACCCCGATGATGGTTGTGTTGAATGAAGATTTCAATCGGAGGGGATACTTACCATAAAAATATGTTTGCAAGCTTAAAGTGAAATAATCAAAATCAAGTATTAATACAAAAATAAAAATGGGATAAATTACTAAGTTTTAACACTTAAATAAAATTTAATCTTTAAAGAACTTAAAGATAAAACTCAATCCACCTTTCATAATAGTTTATTGAAGGTGAAAAATTAAGAAAACCCTAGCTATAAAGGGTCTAATGTCAAATCAAATGTATTTCTATATTTACTCTCAATCAATCTCATGCCAGCAAGGACGTGGCCTATGTCCTTTGTCTACGTGGTTTGGCCAGTATACTCCATATATGATGTAGTTACGGCCAAAATCCTCTGATCGGGTGGTTGTCGCCAAATGTCACCATTATATTATGATCACGAATGTAGCCCGTATGCTCCCCAATGGCTTTGCCCTTTGAGTTGTGAATCATTAGGTACACCTGATAGGACAAAAAGCCTCATCTAAAGTAGACTTAAGCTCATCTCTTTAGACAAACACCACCCCATGTCTATAAGGATTCCTTGGATGACGCACCCATGGTGGTGATAAGGATCCTTCATTGGGTAGGTTACTCCTCTCGACTAAGTAGACTAGGGACCACGTTAGCCTGAGATGACGAAACCATGGGATCTAGATTAAGCACGTCATTATTTTCCCAACCATTTGCTTTAAGATAATATAATGAATTTCATAAATCTAAATTCTAAAACTCCACATGCTGCTACTTATCCTATGCATTCAATAATCTAATGACTAGTCTTAATCAAAAGTTCTCTCCCAATACTAAGAGGGGTAATTAACTATAGGTGCTTGCGCCTATAGGAAACCTAGAACCAGATCTAAAGTCCTCACAAAATGAGGGTGAAATCTCTCGGTACTATCTTATCTACTATTTCATCTGCCTTCTAAAAATTTTACCGACATTCGAACCATACTCTCGTCAATGTGAGAGATTGGTGGTGAATTTTCGGAGCCCACATAAAGGTTGTAGGTTTATTTTCTTTTTTTAATATTTATATTTTTTACATGGATGATGAGAAGAAAATTTCCTTAAGAAGTAGTATAATTTAAATTTAGGGAAATGAGAAATTTTCTAAGGTTTTCTAAGTTATGAACTCATTTCTTTTAAGAAAGTCATTTTGAAATGTGCAAAAGTTAAAGAAAGAGCATTTCAAGTTTAGAATTAGCTATAGGGATTGGCTGCATAAATCTACCAAAGGTTTCCTCCACACTTAAAGCACTTCAAAACATTTCATCAATACAAACTTCTCAACTAAGAATTCACATGTATGCCATTCAATGCAAATGTCTATAGTAGGTGCTACAACTTAGTTTTCTTGTTGATATGAATTGGCCACTGAAACTTCATAAAAAATCATCAAATTTTCTAAACAAAAGTCTATCATAATATGAGCTCCCATTAGTTAGAATGCTTCAATAAAAATAAATTTAATAAATAGATCTGTGACTCAACATTTACGGGTCCTTTGTATCTATAAATCATTATACATGTATATATATCATGCTCACAATTGCAGTTGGTTTTTCATGAATACATATTAATTTCAACAATTGATTTTCCCATGTTTACATAAATCAATTTTAGAAATTGATTTTCTTCTATATACATATCAATTTTAGCATCCGACTTTTTATAGTATACACATCCATCTCATCAAATGATTTTCTTCTATATAGATCCATCTCTACCCATTAAGCCATGTAAGTTTACCATTAGTTCACAATGTCACCTACTTCTAAACAAATATATTGCACCATAAATTAAAAGAAGAATTCCCAATCAAAATAGAGGGGATGGAGTATGGTTAATGATGTAAACTTAGGTAAATAAGTAGTGGAGCAATCTTCTAATCAACACTTTTTTTGTGAAAGTTATTATTGATTTTTAAGCTTATTCTTTGTAACTCATGGAAGAACTATAATGTAAACCTTCTTCTTGATGAGTTAAGCAGATGAAAGTTGTCAGTATGAGAAACAATGTTTTATGAAACTCATTTGTGCCATAACTACATGTAGGTTATCATATTTAAATTGAACAACTATAGTCCTTAAAACCTGGTTTAACTCTCATTTGAAGAAAATTAGAGTTTATAATTAAATCAATTTTATATAAAATATTTGCGTACATTTAGTAAACATGAAATTAGCTACCAAAATGTTATTATCACTCATGTAAAAATTCAATTGTTGTATGGAAAGTAAGGTATAATCGGATAAGAGGGCTCTCTCTTCCTTAGTCCAAACACCTTGTTCGGCTCAAAAATGAACTTTAGAAGTGCCTTTAGCTAGTGAGAGAAGAAGGTATCGTGCAAGAGAAAGTGGTGCGGAAGAAATGTTTTAAAGGAAAGGGAGATTAGATTTGGCACAAGAGAAAAAGATCACAGATGATTACATGGGTGTGGGCTCTTAAAATTCACCACCGATATCTCAATGAAGAGAGTTTGATTAAATATTGGTTAAATTTTTAGAAGATAGATGTAATAGTATATAAGACACTACCTAGATTTTGCCCTCCATTATGTAAGGACTTTAGATCTAGTTCTAGGTTTCCTGTGCACAAGCACTTATAATCCACTACCTCTCTCAATGTTGAGAGAGAACTTTTGATTAAGGCTAGTCATTAGATTTCTAGTTATTTAGTGTATAGTAGTAGCATGTGGAGTTTAAAATTTGAAATTTAGAATTTATGAAATTCATTGTTATTAGTTTAAAATAGATGGTTGGGGGAATGATGATGCACCCGATCAAGATCCCACGGTTCCGTCATCCCGGGATGTCATGGTCCCTAGTCTACTTAGTTAAAGGGAGGAATTTTAACTAAAGAATTCCTTATCATTAGCCAGGTTGTGTTGTCCAAGGAGACATTGCACTGGGTAGTGTTTGTCTAAGGAGATAAGTTTAAGTCCACTTGGCGAGAGATTTTACCCTACCCGTGCACCCTATGATTCACAACTTAAAGGACAGAGCCATTGGGGAACATGCGGGCTACAATCATGACCATGATATAATGGTATTATTTGGCGGCGATCACATGGTCAGAGGACTATGATCGTAACTGCATCATATGTGGAGCCTACTGGTCAAACCGCATGGTCAAAGGACACATGCCACATCTTTATTGGCATGAATTTGATTGAGAGTGATCATAGTATAATACTTGACTTGATATTGGCTCTTTTGTAAGCTAAAGTTTTCTTAATTTGTCACTTTCAACAAACAGTTGTGGAAGGTGGGTTAGATTTTAGCTTTAAGTTTTTTAAATATTGATGATTTTCATTTGATCATTTATATCTTAATAACATGTTAGCTTTTACATTTAAATTAATATTTTATTTAAGTCAATTTGATCTAAAATTATGATTATATTTTGATAAAGTATCCTCTCTAATTGAAATCTCCATTCATCATATTCATCATCGGGGTGGATATATTATTTTTCTATTACAGTTCCTGTCCACTCTATTAATTTAATAATAGAGGATCAGATCTACTGTCATATGATAGAATTAGCTTCTCATATATTTTACAAGTTGAAATTCTTATAATATTATTATTAGATTTTAGGTTTTGTTAACCCAGCCCCGATTCTAAGACCCAATTGAGAATTAACCCGCTCAGCATCCTTAGACACTAGATTCATGGATTCAACATAGTGTTGAGGCTCATACGGGTGTATTTTTAGATTGCTTGCATAATTTTAAAGTATTGAATTTAAATTTTAATCATGCCTTATGATATGTGTAAAACTCATCACATTAAGTTCTATGCATGTATTTTAATTCCATAAATTTAAGCATGTGATTGCCTTATAATGTGTACACTACTTATTTCATTTAAAGATTTATACTTATTTTCATGCACTCTATTATTATGAATTCAAATGCAATGCCACTTCAAGATGGTTTATTAATACCTTTTGTTTGCTTATATGATGGGTTACAAATTTGGTGGTGTATATTATAAGTTTCATTCATATACAGCTTCAACTCCTTTGAATATTTTATTGCACAGTAAATTTCTTATTCATTCAAGTATTTTGTTTACATTGGATAGACATCTAACTTATTGTAAATTATTATTAGTGAGATAATTATAAGCTCAATCTTGTCTCAACAGCTTAATATATTATACTTAATTTAATTATTGATTTTATTACTTGTTTAAGCTTCTAATATTATTCTTTCATTATTTCATTTTTTATTAATTATCACTCTCTATTTTGATGAAATTTTATAATACATGGGGTCTCTTGGGAGTGCTAGCTTATCATGCTTAAGAAAGCATGCATAGTTAATGTCTTACTACACTGCGGCTTAGAGAATCTTCTAAACTTACCACGCTAAAGAAAGTGTGCATAGGCCTTCAATACATAAGTATTTAGAATGAAATTCGGCAGCCTCCCGAAGTCATCCTCGCATAGGGGGCTACTTTGGGAGTACTAGAGCCTTCCTACCATGCTTAAGAAAACATGCATAATTAGTGTATTGCTACACTACATCTTAGAGATTCTTCTAAACCCATCATACTTAAGAAAGCATGCATGGGACTTCAATGCCTGCATTTGGAATGAAATTGACAAAGATCTGATCATCCCCACATGAGGGGCGGCATCGAGAGTACTAAAGCCTTCCCACCAAGCTTATGAGAAGCGTGCATGGTAGGTGTCTTGCGACACCACTGCTTAAGAGGTCTTCCAAACCCACAATGCTTAAGAAAGAGTGCATAGGCCTTCAATACCTACATAAGAGACATCCTAGTTTCCTCGCCATGCTGGAGTAGCATGCACAAGTACTTATATCTAGCAAATATTTTCAATTGTATTGAAGAAGTATGTACATGAATTTAATATACTAAGCAATAATATGCACAGGTATTTCAAATGAAATTTAGCAACTCCCAGCATCATCCGCAGATATAAGAGGTTGTATCGAGAGTACTAAGGCCTTCCCACCATGTTTATGGGAAGCATGCATGGTAGGTGTCTCGCGTCACCGTGGCGAAGGGATTTTTGCACCTACCATGCTTATGAGAATCATCTCATAGGCCTTCAAACCGGTGTAAGAGATGCCCTGGTTTCCTCATCATGCTGAAGTAGTATGCCCGAGTACTTATATCTAGCAAAATTCCCCACTGTATTGAATTAATCACGAGTGAGTACATAAAATTATAACATTCATCACAATTTTGGTTTTACATATACATTAATCCATGGTGACTATAATACAAATGTAACTACCCTACTACACCTTCACTTCTATCAACACTTTACCCCTCTTTTTTTTTAACATCAAATAGTAATGAGAACCACATCCCCTCAGTGGATCTAGCCTCCACTTTGTCCTCCTCATTCCAAACATCAAAAATCTATCACTCTTTCCAATCTTCTGTACTTTATACTTGCCAAACAATAGCGACAACCACATACTCCCAACAAATCCAAGCATTGTCCCACCCTTTTCATGTCAAATATCAAAACACCACTACTTTCTCTTCAGCAAGGTGGAATAAAAATTCAACTGTGAAACATCACACTTTAATTATATATAGCATGAAGAGAGAAACATAAGGCCCTACAACAATTTAGATCTTATCATCTCATACCTCATTGGCTGAAATCGAACTGCTAGAGCTCAAGGGGTTGAAGTAGAGGCTATTTGGCTTACTGAAAGTAGTAAGAGAGGGACAACCAAATAAAGCTTGCAGCAGTTTACACAATTGGGAGGTGCAAGCAATGATCAACTGCTTCATTCGATCGAGAGAAGTAGATGGGATGGAGGGCTTCATGCGTTGTTTGACTCACGCAGCTAGGAGGAAGGAACAGAGAGAGAGAGAGAGAGAGAGAGAGGGGTCTGTTCAGCTAGGGCTGCTCGGCCAAAAAGAGAGGAAGAATCAAGTGTGAAGGGTTTGGCTAAAGGTGTGGACAAGTATTTTACATTCAATGGAGATAGAAAAGAAGAGGGCTAGAGGCTTTCGACTAAGAGAGTAGCTCATTCGAATGTGAATAAGGGAGAACCGAAGGGGTCTCATCTGGATAATAGGAGAATGAATGGGAGTTGCACGCAGCTACTGATCAATCCAGACAAATCGAATGAAGGAAAAAAAGGGGTGTATGATGCTCAGTTTCAGAGTCAAGGCTGTCGAGTGGCTCGAATGGGCTTAGGGTTAGATATTATTTGGTATATATAGGCCCCTTTTCCTTATTTAAGTGATTAAATTAACCCTAATTAAACTTTTCACAGCAACATCATTTTATGATTAATATATATATGTTAATTTTAGGTTATTTTGATGTTTTAGATGCAATGACGTAGTCCGTTTCATGATCAGAGGTTGTTTGGTTCAAATCAACACCGAATTGGATCAATTTCAGTTCAAATTGCGCATTGCCGCTTCTGACCACTCGACATTTGCGCAGACTCATCTAAATTGAGCACGGATAGTCTCATTTGATAGTTTTTGATGTTTTAATGCTAACGACATGATCAATATCATGAATAGAGGTTTTTTGGTCATTGTCAAAGCCTTTTGACTCTATGCGCGTAGGCACATCGATGAATTTCCTTCTTAATCGATTGACTGTCGAATTATGCAATATGTATATTTTGATCAATTTCAATATTTTGAATATGATGGTGAAGTTTGTTCATTGATTGGAGATCATGCCGACTATTTTTGGTGATGTCGAGTGTATTTCAGCTTCAATTTGTGCATCATTGTATCCGAAGCGATCGACTTTGTCTTGTGAACTCAACTCAACTGATGTGACATACATGGAGGTCAATAAATGCCCCTCAACAAATGTAATTCATGTATGGTGCGAGTCATGTTTGCTAAAAACTGGTTGACCTTTCATGTCAACCATGAATCTCAAATTACTTCAACTTCAATTTCAATGGATTCACCGAAGAGCTTCTTCCACTATATACTCTTTGCTTTGATGGGTTCATTGAAGATCTTTTGCCTTTGTGTGTTTGTAGATTTGGATTTCTGACCCTGGCATCATGCTTGATCAAGTTTTATGGAGGGATTGATTTGTTTGCTTTTGATATTTAAAGTTCTTTCTATCCTAGCTTTAAGCTTGATAGACTTGATGAAGGATTGAACTGATTTGTCCATATTGACTTGTCAGAAAGTGTATGTTTATCCTAAATCCTGTGCTTGCTGCTTTTACAGACTCGTTGAAGGGTGCATATAGATGACCTAGCCTTCCAGCTCATATTAAGTCTATAATATTGAGTTATCCGTCTAGCAATGTGTGCTTTAATAGACTGAATAACCATGGAATTCTTTTAGTTCGGCCATTTCCTTTGTGTGACCTATGGAATTTCTTCCTTGACCCTGTGATTTTTTGCTTTAGTGGACTTGATGAGAAAATTGGCTTTGATATGTGCTTTGTGCTTAATCAGATCATTTGAAAAAAGATTGAAATATCACCTTATTGGCAATACAGAGATTGAATTGAGGTAGTTCTGGGTTGAGAGTTATTTGCTTAGATTATCTTCATCTATGGTTCAGGTAGAAAGAAGTCTTGGATTTTGGTTGCTTGTAATCACAAAGTTGAATTTAGTTTGAGTTTGAATAGCTGTCATCATTAGACTGATGTGCAGGGGCTCTTTCACTACGACCTTTTCTTCTAGCTTATTGAGTGAGGAGAGCATCAACAACTCGGCCATTTGTGGGCTTGTTGAGCCTGACCTTTAGAACCTATTTGTGTCTTCGACTTAAGTTGTAATGGATTGGTGGTTTGGTCATTAGACTAACGAACGAGGGCTCTTTCACCATGGAATTTTCTTGCATTTTATTAAGTGAGGAGAGCGTCAACAACTCACCCATTTATGGGCTTATTGAGTTTGACCTTAGAACCTATTTATATCCTAGACTTGAATGTATAGAGGTTGATGGTTTCCCAACTTAGCTGATTGAAGCTTCCAAATTTAAGAGTTCTTTTGACTTGATCTTCAAAATTTGATGAATCTGGGAGCCAAACTTTTGATATTTATGGCTATCCTTTCATTCATGAAACTAGATTCTTCTCATTCTTGTAAGAGCGTGCAACTTTAACAATAACAATTATAGAAATATTTAGGGATCTTGGCATAAAGTTGGATGTCAACCTGAATATATATAAAAAGACCTCCTATTTCACAGGAGAAGATTGAACAATCTTGATCATAAAAAATGCTCCCCTCTCTAATAGGGGGATTGTAGACTAATTTAGAAATGTATTACAGAGTTTAAACTTATTTAATATAAATAAACATAGCTCATTCATTATATATATATATATATATATATATATATATATATATATATATATATATATATATATATATATATATATATATATATATATATGAGGATCTCAGCTTGAAGCACGATGTCAACTTAGTTAAATATACAAAAAAATGCCTCTATCTAACAGGGAGGGGGGCTTTCACAATAACTTGAAAATGCGTTCTCTTTTATGAGAGAATCTTCAAGAGATATTACATGTGTATTTGGTATGAAAGCCTTATTAGTGCAAGATTCATTTAAGTATTTATATACTTATCTATAATTAGTTGTGATATTTCTTGAGATATCGATCATTGATTGGTGGCATCATTGACCATTCATGTTAATAAGTCGGTAGGCTCCTCGACACCTTCTATGATGTAGGGACCATCCCAGCTTTGAATATACCATCGATTTTATGATGAGAGATGATTGGCCTTCTCAATAACAGAACTAATTCACCTTTCTAGAATGTTTGAGGATGTACCAAACTATTGAATGCTTTGGACATCCTCCCTCGATAGATTTCTAAACTTTGTTGAGCTTGGAGTCTAACTCCATCGAGTGCATCCAACTCTTCTATTCGTAGGAGAGCATTCTCATCTTGAGTAAGATTGAATTGGACAGCTACTCGAAGTGATGGTAGCTCAACTTCTAGTGGTAGAACAGCTTCAACTCTAAATATTAGAGCATAAGGAGTTATTTTGGTCAACATCCTGTAAGTGGTTATATATACCCACAGTACTTCCATCATTTTAGTGTGTCACTCTCTTTTATTCTTTGTGAGAATCTTTTTGAGCAGCTTTACTAGGGTTTTATTAAAAGCCTCTGCCAAATCATTAGCCCTTAGATTATAGATTGATGAGTACCACCAATCAATTTTGTGCCAATTAGTGAATTCGTATATCTTCGCACTCTTGAAAGTTAGGTCATTGTCTAAAATGATTCATCGTGGCACCCTGAATATATACACAATATTATTGGTGAAGAAGTCAACGACTCGATAAGTAGTGACTTCCTTAAACAAAGCAACTTCAGCCCATTTGGAGAAGTAGTCAGTAGCTGCTAGAATGAATTGATGTCGACTTATGATGGGGATCAATCAACCCAATTATATCTATGCCCTGACTTTCAAATGGCCAGGATACTATTGTTAGATGTAGCGGATTAGGAGGTTGATGAATGAGATCTCCGTGGACTTGGCATTCATGACATTTGCTGGCATGATTTACCCTATCTTTCACCATTTATGGCCAATAATATCTCATTATCTTGATTTTTGTTGCCATTTTAGGACCTGACTTGTGCGCATCACAAAGTCCTTCATGAATTTTGGACATAACTTTGTCGGATTCATCCATCCCTAAGCAGTATACATTTGTTCAAAGAATCTATGGTACAACGTGTCATTAACATAAGAAATTCTTAAGATTCTTTTTATAATATGCATAGCTAGTGATTTATTGCTTGGTAATTTTCTTTCCTTATAATCGATGAACAACTATCTCCAATCATCGGGCTCTTCCACTATGAAAGCTTCACATGATTTCTTTGCAATACTTTTAAATTTTTCTATTTCTTGTACTTATTTTTTGGGAGAGTGAGGAGCAATTTATATTGCCTTTTACTAGCTTGAATTTGATGTCCCCTCTACCAATGGGGAGTATGGATTTGTTTTGGAACTCGATGAGTGGACAATTCAATCAACACATCGTCATCATTTGTGTTCGCCATTTCTTTTCCGCTTTAGCCAAGCAATCCGCACTATTTTTTTTTTTCGATCGAGAAACTCAAGATAGTTTAATGTTACAATTTGTTTCATGAGTTAAAGCACTCATTTATGATAGTATGCTAATTCAAACTTATTAATTTTATAGATGCTCAATACTTGGTTGATCACCAATTACGATTCTCCAAAGATTTTTAAATTTTGGATGCCAATAATAATAACTTCTTGAGCCACACCAATGCCTCATATTGCCTTCATTATTGGTTTTAGTTTAGTCAACCAGTATGAATGCCTCATTATACCACCTTTTGGTGTTATGAAGATGAGGCCGATGCCGACTCTTGCTTTTGGTAAATTTGGGGACAAAATTGGCTTAATAGATGATGCTCAGTCGGAGTATATTTTTTAGATATGTAGCTTTTCTCTTTTATGGATAAGCAAAATTCATTAAAATCATCATTGAGTGTTGAATCTGTTGAGATAGGATGTGTAGCGAGAAAGTCTGCTATTATCTGTCCCTTTACAGCTTTCTCAGGTACATATGATATTGAACTGTAATAGGAGCATTGCCCCATGTGCTAAATGACCTATCTTGTCATCAGGAACTTCAACAGATCGATCTTTGAGATGAGTGTTATCTTGTGTGACAAGATATAATGTTGAGCTTTTGGGCAGCGAAGATTAGTGCAAGATAGTGCTTCTCGATCGAAGAGTACTTTGCCTCAGCTCCTATTAATCTTTGACTTATGTAATAAATAGCATTCTCCTTTCCTTCTTCATTATGCTATGCGAACAATGCTCTAATGGATTCTTCTAGCACGACTGTATATAAAATGAAGGGCTTTACTGAGATTGGCATTGCCAGAATAGGTATCTTTTGATAATGTTAAAAGCTTCTTGATAATTTTTTTGTCCCATTTGAAAGGAGTATCCTTCTTCACCAGCTTCTCTTTCTTGGACGCGGATCTCTGATCAACGCCTTCAATGAATTTTTGGCTCAGAGTGTGGAATATGAATTTCTTTAATCAGAGGAATGAAATCAAAATCAACTTCTTGAGAAGATCGAATGAGTTGGTGATGGGATTCCTTGTAGGACTCCCCAAGGTGTCGACCGTTAGAAATTTCATCACATATGACCTTTTCTTAGGTGCCCATTCTTAATGAGTTTTATTTATGGTGGATCTCTGGGAGTACAGTCCAGATGCCATGTTATTGCCTTTCTTTAAAGTAGTTTCACTTTGAGGCTTTGGCCTCCAAATTTACTTACCTTTTTGCAGGGACCTTTTGATGGTGGATTCTTAGAACATGCGGTTCAAGTGTCACTTCTTGATGTTCACCGTGTATAACTTGTTTGGATTGGTGATGATTCATATGAGATGATAGTTTTATAAATGGAGCTTCAACATTCTCAATCATTAATGGACTCTGAAATTTTCTTTCCATAAAGCCTCTTTTCCTTGCCACTTTCAGAACTCAAAGTATCTTTAGCAGATAAAGTTTTGACTTCCTTTGTGATGTTGGAGCTTGACTTTGCTCCACCCAAAAATATTGATTAATCTCGCCAGTAGAGCTATTCTTTTTACCCATATCAAAATTTAAATTTATTGAGAATAAAAATACTCGCTTCTGGCTGCAATATTGGTTGCTTTCTCTGAGACTGTTCATAAGAAAAATCTATTGAGACTTCAACTCAATACTTTTTTGTGTGTTCTAGTTAATTTGTTTTATGATGAGGAAGCTTCACCCTCCAATCTCTTTGGTGTGAATAGCTCAACTAGCAGAGTAGTTGCACATGATTGCCTTTTATGTGCAGCACATGCAAGGGTTTCAATAGCTAAAGCAACAACAACTTGAAAGTATATACTTATGAATCAGATGGTGGCTCTAGCATTTCTTGCATTGATAATTATGTTGACCAAACAAATGTTGTCACCACACCAAAGTTGGATAGTGAAAAGAATATTTTGTAGATAAACTCTTTATAAATGAAAGATGGAATTGATAATCAACAATTAATATTTCACCCCATAATTTTAAAATGTAAAGATACCACCGAACAAAATAATATAGAGAATTTTATTTATTATTGATTTAAAATTTTAATTTTTAGTACATTTTGCTACTACTATAGCTCAGATTTGACTAGCTAAAGATGGAAAAGTGAAATTTGTCCCAGAGTGCGAAATCATGGGCTCCAAAATTCACCACCGATCTCTGAGAAGAGAGTTTGAATTAAATGTTAGTTAAATTTTTCAGAAGGTAGATGGAATAGTAGATAAAACACTACCCAAAGATTTTTCCCTCATTTTGTGAGGACTTTAGATCTGGTTCTAGGTTATCTATAGGTGCAAGCACCTATAGTTAATTACCCTCTCAATGCTAAGAGAAAACTTTCAATTAAGTTGTTAGATAGCTAATTTAGTGTATAGTAGAACATGTGGATTTTAAAATTTGAGATTTAAATTTTATGAAATTTTATCGTTATTAGTTTAAAATGGATGGTTGGGGGAATGATGACACGCCCGATCAAGATCCCACAATTTTATCATCTTGGGCTGTCGTGGTCCTTAATCTACTTAATCAGAGGAGATAGTCAACCCAACCTAATCGAAGGATCCTTATCAGTAACCATGGTTGCATTGTTTAAGGAGACCTTGTAGACCTAGGGTGGTGTTTGTCTATGAAGACAAGTTTAAGTCCACCTTAGCTGATAGAGGGCTTTTTTTCCTATTAGGTGCACTTTATGATTCACAACTCAAAGGATAAAGCTATTGGGGAGCATACGCTACATTTGTGACCATGATATAATGGTGTCATTTGGCGGAGATCACCCGGTCAGAAGACTCTTGTCATAAACACATTATATGTGGAGCCTACTGGCCAAACAATGCGGTCAGAGGACACGGGACACGTCCTTACTGCCATGAGATTGATTGAGAGTGAACATAGTAGTATAACACTTGACTTGACATTGGCTCCTTTGTGAGCAAGAGTTTTTTTTAATTTCACGTCAACAAATAATCGGAGTGGGATTGGATTTAAGTTTTTTAATTGTTGATGATTTTCATTTGGTCATTTATAGCTTAATGACATGTTAGATTTTACATTTGAATTGATTTTTATTTAAGTCAAATTGATCTAAAATTTATGATTATATTTTAATGAAAGTATCCCCTTCAATTGAAATACCCATTCAACATAGCTATCATCAGGGTAGATATATTATTTTATTATTCCATATCCTGTCGACTAATAATAGATGATCAGATCTACTATTAAATGATAGAATTTGTTTCTCGGATATTTTACTAAGTTGAAATTCTTATAATAATATTATTAACCCAGACTCGGTCCTAAGACTTAACCAGGAATCAACCGTAGCATCCCCAAACACTATATTCATGCATTCAATGTAGTGTCGGGTCCATGCAGGTGTATTTTTAGATTACTTGCATCATTTTAAGGTATTGAATTTGAGTTTTAATCATGCCTTATGATATGTGCAAAGCTCATCACATTAAGTTCTATGCATGTATTTTAATTACATAAATTTAAGCATGTGATTGCCTTATAATGTGCACACTACTTGTTCCATTTAAATTATTTTCATGCACTATGCTATCATGAATTCAAATGCAATGCCACTTAAAGATGGTTTATTAATGCCTTTTGTTTTCTTGTACATTGTGTTGCAAATCTGGTGACGTATATTATTGGTTTCATTCATATTCAACTTCAACTATTTTGAATATTTCATTGCACAGTATATTTCATATTTGTTCAATTATTTTGCTTGCAATGGATAGACATCTAACTTGTTGTAGACTATTGTTAGTGAGATAATTGTAAGCCCAATCTTATCTCAATAGCTTAGTATATTGTACGTAATTCAATTATTGATCTTATTACTCATTTAAGTTTCAAATATTATTCTTTAATAATTTTATTTTATTTTTATTAATTATCACTCTTTATTTTGATGAAATTTTGGCAGCCTCTCGGTGTTGTCCCCATAGAGGGGGCCACTTTGGGAGTGCTAGAGCCTTCCTACCATGCTTAAGAAAGCATGCATAGTCAGTTCCTTGTGGCATTATAGCTTAGAGAATCTTCTAAACCTACCACACTTAAGAAAGCATGCATCGGCCTTTAATACATAGGTTTTTGGAATGAAACTTGGCAACCTCCCAGCGTCATCCCCGTATAGGGGGTTGCATCGGGAGTGCTAGAGCCTTCCTTCCATGATTAAGAATTATACATAGTTAGTGTCGACACTATGGCTTAGAGAATCTTCTAAACCCACCATGCTTAAGAAAGTGTGCATAGGCCTTCAATGCCTACATTTGGAATGAAATTTGGCAGCCTCTCGGCGTCATCCTCGCATTGGGGGCTGCATCAGGAGTTCTCAAGCCATCCCACTATGCTTATGGGAAGCGTTCATGGTAGGTGTCTTGCGACACCGACTTAAGAGTTCTTCCTAACCCACCATGCTTTAGAAAGTGTGCATAGGCCTTCAGTACCTACATAAGAGACATCTTGGTTTCCTCGCCATGCTAAAGTAGTATGCACAAGTACTTATGTCTAGCAAATATTTACAATTGCAATGAAGTAACATGTACAATAATTTAATATACTAAGCAGGCATATGCATATGTATTTCAAATGAAATTCAATAGTATTTTGGTGTCATTCCTGCGTAGGTGGGCTGCATCGAGAATACTATGACCTTCCCACCATGCTTATGGGAAGCGTGCATGGTAGGTGTCTTGTGACACCGTGGCCAAGAAATTTTTGCACTTACCGTGCTTATGAGAAGCATCGCATAGGCTTTCAAACCTATGTAAGAGACACCTTGGTTTTCTCACCATACTGAAGCAACATTCCCGAGTACTTATATCTAGCAAATTTTCCCACTATATTGAATCAATCATGAGTGGGTACTTAAAATTATAACATCCATCATGATTTTACTTTTACATATATATTAATTCATGGTGACTATAATACAAATGTAACTACTCTGCTACACCTCACTTCTATCATCTCTTTACCCCTCTTTTTTATTTTTTATTTTAACATCAAAAGTAATGAGAATCATAACCCCTCAGTGGATCTAGCCTCCACTTTACTCTCATTCCGAACATCAAAAAGTTGTCACTCTTTCCAAGCTGTACTTTGAACTTGCCAAACAATAGCGATAACCACATACTCCCAACAAATCCAAGCTTTGTCCCACCCTTTTCATGTCCAACAGCAAAACACCACTACTTTCTCTAATTTTAGCAAGGTGGAATAAAAATTCAACAACAAAACATCACACTTTAATTATATATAGCATGAAGAGAGCAACATAACTCCCTATAATTATTTAGATCTTATCATCTCATACCTCGTTGGCTGAAGTCGAATTGCGAGAGCTCAAGGGGTTGAAGTTGGGGTTGTTTGGCTTGCTGAAAGTAGTAAGAGAGGGACACCCAAATGAAGCTTGTAGCAGTTTGTGCGATCAGGAGGTGCAAGCAATGATCAGCTAGTTTGTTCAGTCAAGAGAAGTAGACGGAAGTAGGGCTTTGTACGTTATGGAGAGAGAGAGAGAGAGAGAGAGAGAGAGAGAGAGAGAGAGAGAGAGAGAGAGAGAGAGAGAGAGAGATCCATTCAGATAGGGCTGCTCGACCAAAATAAGAGAAAGAATGAGAGGGAGGAGTTTGGTAGAAGGTGTAAATGGGTATTCAGCCTTTGGCGGAGAGAGAAGAAGATGGCTAGAGGCTTTCGATTGAGAGAGGAGCTCATTCAAATGGGAGCAAGGGAGAACTGACAGGGTGACAGGATCTCGTTTGGATGGCAAGAGAATAAATGGGTGTCACGTGCGGCTGTTGTTCGATTTAGAGAAATCGAATGAAGGAAAAGGGGTGTGTGCGGTGCTCAGTTTTGGAGTCGAGGCTATCGAGTGGCTCGAATGGGCTTAAAGTAAGATATTATTAGGTATATGTGGTGTTTATTTTGAGATGTATATGGGGGACATCACGTAGATCTGGGGGGTACTTATTGAAGTGATCGGGTATGATATTTAGGAATGATGCACCATCTCAAAAGATGGAAATCATCACCCTATATTGGACCTAATCACCTAATAAATACTCTTAAGGAATGATGGGTCTTCGAATATACCAGAGATTTTTCCCTACTTTACATGGATGAATAAAGTAGGATTTATATTAAACCAAGTTCTAAAGTTTTCTTTGGAGGCAAGCCTCCATAGTTAATTACATCATAAGAAGGTGAATTCTTTAGGAATACTCTCGATTAAAGTAGGCAATTGTTCTCTCCAAAGATTTCAAGGATAATACTATCAATAAATTGGCTATATTAGAAAATCAAATGGGAAAGCTCAAGGAGAAGACTTATTATTGAAGCCAAAGGAAATCAGTAGGGAATGTTCATGATACTAGGAAACCTAGTGAGCACTCCAATCTATCCTTCGATTAGGCTTTATATGTTTGAAATTGAAGGGAATTAATTTGTTTTGAGTTCAATTTTTATTAGATTGCTAGGAGCTTATAATCCAACAATACAAGATTGTGGAAATGTCTAACAGGTGAGGATTTATGCTTGTAGCTCAAAAGAAATAGCTACCTTGGATCCTAAATCTAGGGAGCTTTAGCAAGAGCTAAAGCATGACCTAAATCTAAGCGAAGATGGGTATATAGTTTACCTCCATAAGAGAGAGTAAATCACACGACTGCTAGACTTATAATCATCTGGAGTAACAACTAGCTAACTCTTTCTACACTTTACAATTATGTAGGCAAGTCATATGATTTTGCAAGATAGTTGGGCTATTATTATTTAGAAAGAAACTAAAGTACTTAAACCCACTTCCTAAGATACTAGAGCTTGAGTGGTATGAAAAATGACTTAATCTAATGAAAATATTTTCAACTTTTATTTGATTTTTGACACTTCATTTTGACAAAGGCCTTAAGATTTTCATATGTCTAAATGCATGATGAAAATGGATTATGGGCTAAATCAGAAGGTGGTGTTTTCCACCATAGAGGAGACCCTCAAAGGTCAAGTCTTCCTCTATCGTGCAAGGATGGAAACCCTCTCTACTAAGAGTGAAGCAATATGAATAAATGATATTAGACATACAACATTTAGCTAAGGGGTTGCTAAAGTTTTTAATTATCTTGATTTAATGCTAGGCTATTATTGTGAGGTTATGAGTTATTTAAAACTTTAATTTTGAGTTATAGTTGGGTAAAATTTATATATATTTTTTCTAAGAGCCTAATCGTATACAGGCCATACAAAAAACACCAATCATAAAGGAACTATAAAGAAGCATGCCATTTCTAATGCACAAGATAAACATAACATCAAATATTTTTATAAATCTAACATAAAAGAATAAAAGGTTGGTGCAGTCGTGTACCGCCATATAACCTGAGAGGAGAAAATGGGTAGTCGAGCTCTACACTTATACAACATAGAATATGAAAGAATAATTATAATTTATAAATGAATAAATGCTATGGGGGTCTTCTTTTCTTCATTCTTCATGCTTCATGTATCTTTTTTCATGTCTCCTTTGATTTGGTTTGGTTCACTTCAAAGGCATCATAAGGCCTCCCAGGATAAAGCCTTCTAGCTACTGCTCATCCTAATCCCCATAACACTAATCCTAATTTCTTATGCAAAATTACATCAAAAATAAGAAAAGTAAATCTAACTACACCTGTAAAAAAAGTGTTAGCTAAACACATCATACAACCCAAGCAGTTATATATATAATTTAGACTTAGCACCCTGCACATGGGTAACCAAGCCCACCTGCCCTAGTTCAAATTATGCTTAGGGGTTTAAGAAACTTACAAAAAAGAGCATTTATATTTATTTTAAGCACCCCTTAAGCATAATCCCCTAAAAAAAATATGATTAGGCTAATCACTACTACCATCCGCTTCAAACATACAACCTAACATCCAGCCTAAAATAATACATCATAAAATAAATATACATCAAACCATGCACTGCCCTAACATAAAGTTAGAAATGGTGACTTAGTTCTAATGTGTGTATTAAAGATTGTGTGGTATGTCCTAACTAGGCATTAAGGTTATGATTTTCTAAATGTGAGAGAGAGCATTTAATCGCAAGAGGTTGATTTCACATTAAATGGTTTAATTGATTTGAGAATTTTACTTAGTATTTTCTTTTGTTTCATATGATTACTCTTAGCAACTAAGTGTTATAAAGAGAAAAAAAATAGAGATTACTCTCTTTCATCCCTACCTTAAGTCATTTCTAAAGCATGTTAATTAGATAAGTTCTCTTTAGTGAATGGCTTATTATATATTTTAAATTAATCCTAAGTTTAGGTTCACTTTAAGTAATCCTATTCAACATGAAAGGCATCTTAAGATTAATTTAATTGAATTACTATCACATGACACATGTACAACCATTCCTTTCCATCACATGTAACATGCATATGATATTAAATCCTAAGTATACCTACACATGCAATATATTTCTTTTAGCACACTTTAAATGAAAGATGTATATGTATATTTTGTACAAAATAAGATTTTCACTCATTAGCTAAATACACATTCAAGTGTATAAAGTTTTAAGCAAGTACTTTGACATTGTTAACCAGGGGAGTGAGGTAAAGACCTCATTGGGCTACTTAAAGTCTTGCATTCCCAAAATATCAGTGGATATACCCATTATTCTTGAATACACATGAATGTACAAATGACTACAGGAATTAAAAATCATGCAAAAGTTATATTTCAATTGAATTATTTATACATATGAGCTAAAGTTAAAAAGGATATTTTCATTAATTAGCTAAATGTACATACAAGTGTATAAAAGTTTTGAGCAAGTACTTCTCCATTATTAACCATGGGAGTGAGGTAAAGACCTTATTGGGACTACTTAAAGCCTTGCATCCCCAGAATGTCCCAGACTAGATATACCCATTATTCTTAAATACACATGAATGTATAAATGACTACAAGAATGAAAAACCATGCAAAAGTAGTATTTCTTTTAATTGAATTATTTATACATGTGAGCTAAATTTCTATCCAAATTTTAACATAAAAATACATAGGAATGAATTCAAAGAAATGTTGTGTCTTTTTCAAATGGGCTATACACTTGTTAACATTCAAACCTTATGCAAATACATGTAGACTAAAGAAATAGGACTCCATATCATATGTTCTAAGACATAGATACATGTAAGCTTATAGACATCTATAACTATTATCACTCTAAATATTATAGTTGACTTATAAACTTTTTGAAAATAACTTTGATTTAATAATGATAATAGCCACACATATATTAGATTAAATCAACACATGTAAGCTTAACATAAGGAAAATCATTTAAATTTAAATATTTTGAAAACATTAATGCATGAATCAAATGACATACAATATTTAACATGATTGGAGAGGAATAAATAAACACAAGCATGATTTCATTCAACCAAGCTAATTCCTAAGGACAATCATATCAAATAGAATTATTTAAGGCAAACTAAAACTTTTTTTAATATTATTTTTAATTTGATGTTTAACTTGATTTAAGGAAAGAGAGAAAGAGGTTTGCTAATCCTAATACCATCCCATGTTTGTAAGTTAATTTGGTTTAATGAAAAGGGTAATTAGGTTGATTTTTATGGATTAATTAAGTTAAGATATGAATTAACTCAATTAATTAACCCTTACTAATGTTGCTTTACAATAATTAACTAAATAATTATGAGTCAATGTAATATGCAAATGAATGAAAAGTAAATTGGCAATGGTCCTAAGAAATGAAAGGGCCTAATGCAATTGGCTCACAATTAATAGTTAATTAAGCTTAAAGAACTTAATTACTTTTATGATCTTCCCACACATACGGACAAATCATAATTTCATTAAATCTCTTTAGGCTATTGAACACCTAAAGATCTACCCATGAATTAATTAGGTTTAGATGTGTTTTAAATGTTTAATTAAACTAATTAAGTAATTAATTAATCCATTAATCCTTAATTAATTCCTCTTAAAAAATTGAAGAAACTTAGGAAAAAGATTAAGAGAGAAGCCACAATACAATTTCCTAAGCCTCCTCACTTTTAAATAATGATAGATAAACTAATTAATTAAGCAAGTTCCTATTCATATGGTTAAATGCCACTTAATTAAGTTAAGAAGATAAATAGGGCTTAATCAATTAATTTTTCCAGTTAATTAATAAATAAATCTCAAGAAAATAGGGGAGGCAGAGGTCATCCCCCTAAAGAATATCAAAAACTTTGAGGTTAATTAGTTAATTAATTTGGGAGTAATTAACTTTTCAATTAAACCTAATTAAGCCCAAATTATTGTTCAAGATCAATTAAATATAATTTTAATGGATTCCCCTCTAAAATATCTTTAAAATGAGCCCTTATTTATATTTTTTTTGGATTTTTTTATAATTTGTAATGAATTATGAAATTTTAGCCTTAAAAACCAATTAAATAACCTTAATTAAGCCTTAACCCATTAGCATCACATGGAATGCTTTCCACTTGGCACCACCGGATTGACTATTTAAGTAGTCACATTTATGGTTGACTTAGATGGCAACGGGGCGTGGTATTAATCTCTGCTATCTGAACTTAGATCGGATCGTGCAGATCAAATTCGCAGTTAATAATGGCTCATATCAATAGATCTAGCGTGATCTGATCAGAGCCATCCATTTTAATCAAAAAAAATGGATGGCCCATGATCTCTTCCTACGAGATATGAACGACAGAGCCCATCCGCCATGGATCGATTGATCCGAGCTTACCCAAGCTCAGATTCTTTGAAAATAACCTCACACCTTCACGTGAGGGATCCACAAAGATCCAATGACTAGGATCGGCTCACATGCAATTTTTTTGTTCAAAAAGCTCCAACCCATTTTAAGCTAAAGCTTAGTTTCATGGACAATACTTCACGGGAGCTAAGATTGGTGATTCGCACACTTAATGAAGCCTAATTTTGTTGAGATGAAGCCTGTTGAGCAGTAATTGGATTGGTTCCATGCAAATTGCTTGAAAGGCCAAGGATCGAGCTTTGGACATTTAGCTTTGATCAAAATCCATCCTTTGGTTGCTTTGGAGCTAGAGAAATGAATTGGGTGGCTTGATGTGTGTTGAAGGTGTGTGTAAGAGCAATTTAGTTTTGATTACAAAATGAGAAAGTTAAAATCAAGGATGAGCTCCCCTATTTTGGTTTAACATGAGAAGAGGAAATTCGAAGTGCGTAAGTCTTGGAATCGCTCAAGACCTTACTAGGGAGTTTCTCTCTCGAGAGATCAGACGAAGCGAATGATCTCAATTATCATGAGAATTGAGGGGGGTAAACCCCTCAATTGGCTGAGGTGGATGAACGGGATTACTTCATTAATTTTGGTCAGCCAGCAGCTGTTAGAGCACTGGAGTTGTCCCCATCACGTCCACGCTGGGTTTGAGTGGAGTGCTTGAGAGGTGGCTTAAGGCTTGACATGGCTAGTTGCAACTACCTTGATCCTTTAATTTCTCGGCATGGGAGGCAGGTAAGTTAACTCACCTCCCTTTTGTCAATGGCAAGCCTATCCCACTTATGGTGGGCTAGGTGGCTTAGATGATGTCTCATATGGATGTTTGATGTCTGCCAAGGGTGAAAGGAGAGCGGACTTTGACAATTTTGGCAAAATCTTACATGGTATCCAAGGGGATTTGTCTTGGGTTTGGCTTTAATTGGGTTTGGGCTAGTTTTGGGCTGACCTGGGATGGGTTTGGGTCAGGTTAGGTTAGGTTGCATCATTCTATGGGTTGATTTCATGGGTTTTGGTTCAATTTGGTCAAATAAGTTAATTTGGGTCATGTTGGGTTAGGTTGACCAATTGGTCAAATTGGGTCAAACCAAGGCTTGGGTTAGGTTCAAATGATAATTTGAAGTGCTTTAGTTCAAGTGGTTTCAATCAATTTGGCCTAGGTTTAATTTTGGCTCATTTGGATTCATATAGGTCAAATGGGTCAAGTTAACTAATTTGATCAAATTTGCCAAATTGATTTGGGTTGGGTGTTGGTTCAAGTTCAATTGGTCAATTGAAAATGATTGTAGGCTTTAGTTTGAATCAAATTGAATTTAATTTGGATTTGGCTAATTAGACCTTTTAGGTCAATTTGGGCTAGGTTGGCCAATTGGGCTGGGTCCAATTGATCAAATTGGGGATTTACTTAATTTCAATAATGAATTTAGAATGAACTTGAGCCATTGGTTACAATCAATTTGGGTTTGATCATGATTTGATCCATTTTGTCCTTTTAGGTCAAATTGGGTCAAATGGCCAATTGGGTTTGGTTTGGTTCAATTGATGGCCAAATCATGTTCAATCATTGATTATGATTTGCTGTGAATCAATGGTTTCAATCAATTTGATGTATGGTGAGTTTTGGCTAATTTGGATTTCATATGGGCTAAGGGTTGACTTGGTCAAATGACCAAGTTGACTTGGTTTGACCCAATTCAAGGCAATTGATCACTCTAGGGTGTTTGGTCATGATATGAGGCTTGGATGGCTTGGTTAAATCCAATTTGGGTTGGATTAGAATTTGGTTCAAATGGGTTCTTTAGACCACTTTGGGTCAATTAGACCTAATTGGTTAATTGGCTTTATTTTGGTTTGATTGAGGTTTAGTTGGATTTATATATGAGTTTAAGATTAAAATATAAATCCAACTATAATTAATTTGGAGTTCAATAGGTTTTGGTTCATTTGGAATTTTCATGTCAAAAGGGCTAAGTTGGACTTGAGTTGGGTTGATTTCAATTTAGCTAGATGATTGTAGGTTTCATTTATATTTGGACAGGTGATTGAAGGAATGATTGATTCAAGAGAAAATCCATTAATTTTGGCTTAATTTAGGTGGGTTTTGGACAAGTTCAAAGAATTGGCTTAAAGGGCCTGAATTGGTTTTAATTTGATTTTGGAGTTAGTTTTTGCTATTTGAATTTATATTTCATTTATATTTGTTAATATAAATGAAGATATAAATGACTTATGAAGAAATCACTTGAGTTTGGAGTGATTTGAAGAAAATTTGATTAAGCTCATTGAGGTGGGTCAAAAAAGGCTTAGAAGGAAATTGATTTAGTTTGATTTAATTTTGATCATGGAAATGTGAGTTTCATTTATATTTGTGAATATAAATGAATGAATAATTGATTTATAAAGAAATCAATTGATTTTGGGTTGATTTGGGTTAAGCTTTGGTTAAGCTCATGGAGGTGGATCCATATGGCTTAAGGGGTCCTAGCTTGATTTAATTTAGTTTGATTTGGTTTTAATCATGGAGGTTTATATTTCATTTATATTTGTGAATATGAATGAAGTAATAATTGATTTATAAAGAAATCAATTAATTTTGATTGAATTAGGTGAAGATTTGACTAAGTCTATGAAATTCAATCATAAGGCTTAAAAAAGATTTGGGAGTTTAAATTTGATTTTGGGTTTCAATCATTTGGAATTGGTTTAGATTTGGATTTGATTTTAGGCTCTAATCATTTGATTTGAGATTTGAACTGATATTGGAGAAAATCAATTGAATTTGGATTGATTTGAATTTGGCTAAGGTTAAGGCCATGAAATTCAGTCATAAGGTTTAAGAAGGCTTTTGCCATTGGATTTGATCATGGGATTGATTGTGAATTTTGGAAATTTGATTTGGAATTTGGAATTTGGGGTTTGATTTGAGAAGGAAAGCATGGGTTGAGTTTAGGCTATAGGGTAGGAAAGTCTCTCTAAGTCCCTAAGGCATAACCACTTCTATGACTAAACCTTCTAAGTCTCTAGGCTTAGGTTAAGTGTTCACCTAATCACAAAGTGTCTTAAGACTAAGGAGCTCTTAGTGTTTATAAGAGTCATAAATCTATGTTGAGGAGGTTGAGAACTCACTCCAAAAGTGATGTAAAAAAAGGACCCCCCAATAGGTGTGGTGTAACTGACAAGGCACATCGCCCGTATTGGCATTAACCGAGATGATCATCAACGCCCAAAGATTGTAAGCATTAACAGAGATGATCTATACCTAAACTCGAGATTTAGATAAAATCATGATCTTAGTCCAATGCAACTCAACTTACGTCAAGGGAATATGAGAGGAAGGAGGGATCCACAAAGGGATCAGGTATATGAACCTTCCACGAGGGAAGCAGGTTCAGGTTATCTACTAGGGATAAGAGTTTGAATTAGATCATATGATTTATGGAAAGAAGATCCACTAGGGATTAGAATCTATAATCCATCGGGGAAGGGTGCATGAACCTTCTGCTAGGGAAGCAGGTTCAGATTATATGAGTTTGATTTCAAGGAGGTATCCACCGGGGATAGGAGTTGGTTAGATTTTTTTGGTAAGCATCCACTAGGGATGAGAATTTGATTTGATTTGGTATGATTTGGGGCTCCACTGGGGAGAGGATATGATTTGGGGTTTAATTTGATTTGAGGTTGAGGGCATATATACTGGAGAAATGAGATCGGATCCGGGATAAGGTGGATTTAATTGGATCTCAATTTAGATTTGTTTGGGGAAGTATCCGTTGGGAATAAGAGTGGATTTAATTTGTGGACCCAATCGATGTGTGATGGATCCACTAAGAAGGGGATATATTTAGCCTCGGCCTATCTCAAGTTTACAAATCCAAAGGGATAGTCTACCAGCCACAAGGTAGGACTAACAAACCTAAAGGTTGCCTTTAGTGTGCAATGACTGAGCTAGGAAGAAAGCGTAGCAGACTTACATCTTCCAAAGCAAGGATCAGCCACTGGGGTGATCTGTCGATGGCACAACAAATCAAACATGACCCAGGGAAACTACTAAAATGAATGCTGCTGGGGGACTTATATCAACTCAAAAGTAGTCAAGAATATCATTTTAATTTTAATGGACCTTGTTAGTGTGCGATGAATCCACTGAGAAGGAGCTATATCAGTCTTGTCCTATCTCAGATTTATAAATCTAATGGGATAGTCTACCGGCCACAAGGTAAGGCTATCCAACCTAAGGTTTCCTTTCAGTGTGCAACGACTATGCTAGAAAGAAAGCATTACAAACTTACATCTTCCAATGTGGATTAGCCACTGGGGTGATATGTTGGTAGCACAATAAATCGAACCAGACCTAGGATGACTATTAAATGAATTCCATTGGGAGATTATATCAACTCAAGAGTAGTCAAAAAAATATCATTTTAATTTAATGGACCATATCGGTGTGCAATGGATCCATTGAGAAGGGTTATATTAGCCTTGGCCTATCTCAAATTTAAAAATCCAAAGAGATAGTCTACCTACCACAGGGTAGAGCTAACCAACCTAAGGGGTACCTTTCGGTGTGCAATGGCTATACTAGAAAGATAGCATGTGGACTTACATCTTCCAAAGTGGGAGCAACCGCTAGGGTGATCTATTGGTAGCACAAAAAATCAAACTTGACATAGGGTTATTCGCAGTGTGCAATAGTCGTGTTGGAAAGAATGCGTAGTAGACTAACATCTTCCAAAGCAAAGATGACCAATGGGGTGACCTGTTGGTGGCACAACAAGTCGAACCTGACCTAAGGACAACTACTGAGAGAGTGATGTGGGGGCTTATATTAACTCAAGAGTAGTTAGGTAATTCCTACAGGGAGTTTGCTGACACTGCCCTAAAGATAGAATGTTGGCTTGGGAAAAGGTACCGTTGAGGGTATCCTCCTAATCCACAAGAGAATATATATTATTTGTTTATATATTTGCATGGAACCTATTGGTGTGCGAGGGACCACAATGAGAAGGGACTTATATCAGCCTTGTCCCATCTTAGACTTACTGGACCAAGGGAGAATCTGCATATCTGCAAGATGAGTTCTCCAACCACAGGGGTGGCTACTAGAAAGGGGAATGTCCAATCAAAGAGTAACCTGGGTGGTGTCTAAATAGGGTCTCAAAGGACATGATCCAAATAGAGTGCCCACAGGAGAGGTGCCACTAGGGGCATTATCTTGGACTTATAAAAGAAAGCCTATAGGTGTACAATGGCAAACTCAAGTAGAAAGTGTGCAGACTTACATCTGCCAAGAGTGGTGTATCCATCGAGTGGATCGCTATCAACATAATGAGGACCAACCAACCTAAGTTGCCCGTTGGTGTGCAATGATCAATCTAAGAAGAATGCTTGTAGACTTACATCTTCTTATATGAAAAAGATCATCGGGATAGTCTGTCATCGGCAAGATAGATGCTATTCGACCTAGGGCGACTACTAAGCAGGGAGTCCCATGGGAGGATTGGACCTAGACTTGAAGTAGGAAGAAAGGAGCCACTAGTATACTTATCCTAAATCTCAAATATACTCAACCCAGCCATTGCATGATGGCTAGTTTAAGAAGAAAGCATGTAGACTTACGTCTTCTTAAACAAAGCCAACATGAGGTAGCTTATCGATCACATAATAAGGCCTACCAAACTAATAAGGTGCTTGTTGGTTTGTAATGGTCAAGTCATGAAGAAAGCATGTAGACTTACATCCTCCTAAATAAGGAACCACTATGGTGACACATTGGCAGGGTAACATGTCAGCCTGACCTAGAGCAACTATTGAGTGAGTGTCACTAAAGACTTTATCCCAACTTGAAGTAGCCTGAGACAAAAGATATGTGCTTGTTTGATGTGGTTATATGTAGTTTGTGTTTGTGTTATGTTGATAAAGGATATGACACCACTGGGGATCCTTGCACCTACCCTAAACACATCGATGTGGACTCACAAACAAAGATGCTTCTCAACATAGAAGAGATGAAATTTGACATGAAATTTTCATTGATAATTGTTTCGAAATAAAATCTATGGATAATATTTCTTTAGGTATGGCCCATTGATTGGAAGCATCATGCGCTCTCCCTTATGAATTATGAGCTGATAAGATCTTCCTTGGTAGGCCTTTTTATGGCAAAAGGGCCTTCCCAAGTGGGTTCAAACTTGCCTCCCATCTTGCGATGGGAAATAACAGGTCTCTTTAAAACTAAAACAAGCTCTCCTACTTGAAAAAGCTTTAGGATGTATCAACTTATTGAGCTTGAATCATTTTGACTTTGTATAACTCAAGGTTCTAGCATGCCTGGAGGCATCTCTCCTCCAAAGCTTCGAGCTTTTTAACCGCAACTTGGCATTCTGCTCCATTATGATCTTGCTGCCCATACCTATCCTTAGTGATGGGAGTTAGACTTCTAATGGTATAGAATGGCTTCAGACCCATACACTAAGAAGAATGGGGTAAATTGAGTTGGAGTTATGTATGTGGTGCGATAGGACCATAAGGCTTCAACTAACTGCTCATGCCATTATCGCTTATTATCGTTGAGTGTCTTCTTTAATATATGGATGAGAGTTTTATTGAAGGCTTCTGCCAAGCCATTTCTCCTCAAGTAGATGGTAGAATATTTCTAATCTATGTTATGTCTCCAGACAAAGCTGTTGATCTTGGTGCTCTTGAATATAGTACCATTATTAGATATAATTCATCAAGGCACCCCGAACCTATATATGATATGGTTCCTAAAAAACTAGAACACATGCTGAGTTGTGACCTCTCTGAGTGGGATCGCCTCTGCCCACTTAGAAAAGTAATCGGTGGTAGCTAGGATGAACTAATGACCCTTGGAAGAAGGAGGATTAATCGAACCCACTACGTCGGTACCCCAACACTCAAATGGCCATGAGGCCAATGTCTAGTGTAGGATTTTAGCTGGCTGGTGTAGGAACACACCGTGCACCCGACATTGGTGAAGTTGCCTAGCTACATCCATGTAGCCTGTGATCATCGAAGGCCAGTAATATTCTAGTCTCTTGATCTTGGCTTTCATCTTCGAACCCGATTGATGCACTCCTCATAAACCTGAGTGAACCTCAATCACTATCTTATAGGTTTCATGTTTATGCAAACAACATAACCACATATGATCAAAAGACCACGATTATAAGGTATCATCCATGAGAATGTAGGAAAGTACTCTTTGCTTCACTTGATATGCTAGAGACTTCTCTTGAGGTAGTTTGCCTATATTTAGATAATTCATGAATAGTTGCCTCTAATTTGACTTGTCGTCCTCAGAAATGATAACCTCCTTCAAGAGACAGTCTCTTGATGAGTTCATCAATAAGGGATAAGACTTGTCTTTTTTGGACCCTTATTGTTATGGACTCATCTTCTAGATATGTCAACTCCTTGGTGAGCTTGGCTAAAGCATCTACTATAGCATTTTGTCCTTGAGAAATCTTGTAAATGGTAACCTCTGGGATTTGGGCTAACAACTCCATATTGTGCTTATCATAATGATGGAGCTTAGGCTTTAGAACCTCATAAGACCCAACGATTTGGTTGATGACTAACTGAGAATCCCTGAAGATGTTGATATTCTAGATGCTAAGAGTAACAGCTAACTCTAGATCGGAAATTAGAGCCTCATATTTGGCTTCATTATTGATGCATGGATTAGATAGATGATATGAGAATCTCATCACATCATGGATGGAGTTAGAAAAACTATTCCTACCCTTACCTTCCCTGAGAAAGTAGATCATGGTTCTTCTCCCCATTGAGAGAAAGCTGCACCATCAAAGTATATCTCCCAGTGGTGAATGTTAGTGTCCTCTAAGTTTATGATTTGTTCATTAGGGAGGTCATCACTAAGTGGGAAATCAACAGGAAGTGGGTGTGCTGCTAAGAAATTTGCTAATGCTTGTCCTTTCATCGTACATAAAGGTATAAAAGTAATATCAAACTGTGACAAAACCATGGACCAATGCACCAACCATCTAGATAGCATCGACCATGTCATGAGATATTATAGTGGATTGATCCTAGAGATTAAGTTCAACTTATGAGAAAGCATGTAATGTAGCTTTTGGGATGCAAAGTTTAAAGCTAGGTAATGTTTCTGAATGGGTGGATAGTTTGTCTAAGCAAAGATTAGATGAAGGCTGAGATAGTAGAGTGTGTTCTCTTTTCCTTTGTCATTGGCTTGGGCCAACAAAGCACCAAGGGAGTCACCTAATGTAGCAATATAGAGAATCAATGGTTTACTCGGGATGGGGTCTGCTAGAACGATGGTGTCATCAGGTAGTGTTTGATGTCCTTGAAAGCATGCAGGCACTTGTCATCCCACTTGAACTTAGCGTCCTTTTTCATAAGTGCTGAGAATAGTTGGCATCTTCCTAATGTATTGGATATGAAGCATCTTGGATACACCAACCGCCCTTGGAATGATCTGAGTTGAGGTACACTTTAGGGGGCAGTTCTAATAATGCCTTGATCTTCTCTAAATCAATTTCAATTCCCCAGTGTCGGACAACAAACTCAAGGAATTTTCATGAAGCTACTCAATGCACACTTCAAGGGATTCATTTTAAGATTAAATTATCTTAACCATTCGAAAACTACTCTCTATCCAAAGAGTTGGTCTTCTTTTCTTTACTTTTGACTATAAGATCATCAATGTAACATTCAACTTGATGATGAATGAGTTTGTCGAATATTTGAGTCATGACCCACTAGTATATAGCACTGACATTTTTAAGGCCAAAAGGCATGACCCTATAGCAAAAGATTTAGATTGGGGTTCGAAAAGCAGTGTTTCTTTAATCCTCATGGGCCATCTTTATTTGATTATATCCAGATAAGCCATCCATGAAAGAGAATACTGCATGAGATGAGGCAATGTCCACCATCAATTTTGATATTGGTAGTGGAAATTCATCTTTTGGACATGCCTTATTTAAATCCCTAAAATTAATGCATATGATAATTTGGCCATTCTTCTTCTTAATTGGGATGACACTAGCCAACTAGGTAGGATATTTTTCTTCCCTGATAAAGCCAACATTGATTAGTTTCTTGATTTCATAAATGACCTGTCGTTCAATGTCTAATCACATGCATCTAGGAGCTTGCTTGATAGAATTAGCTCTAGGCTCTATTGCTAGTTTATGAACTACTATGTTAGGAGATAAATCAAGCATCTCTTCATAACTCCATGAGAAGCAGTCCTTAAACTCAGTCAATAGCCTAACTAAGTCATTAGTTTTAGTTTGGTTCAACAAAGAACTGATGTATGTCGAACATAGATCATCTTTAGTTCATAAGTTGACTTTTTAAAGTTCATTAATGGTTGATCTGATCTCCTCTTTGAACTCTAGTGCCTCTTTGACTTCAAAATCATATGTATCTGAAGTTTCTAAACACACCTCCTCATATGAGTTAGCATGATTTGAAAAGAATCTATTACAAATGATTGGTGATGACTAAACACTAATCGTCATCATCGACTGGACCCACCATACTGAATCTAGTCATGGTCTTGATTGAGAGCTTTTGCATTCATTCTTTATATTCTTTTGAAATAGTCTGACATGTGCTTTGACCAAGTATGTGGGATTAACCCTTTCTTTGTTAAGTTTAGAACACATGATGAGTACCAATTAAAAGGTAATTCTATTAAATCTTTATATGAATCATCCTCAAGTTCTACCCAAAAAGAACCTCTGAGTCTTCACATCTTTTGATGACTTAGGGGCTTCCTTAACTACCAAACCCTCAACTTTTTTTTGAGAAAAGTGGGGTTAGAACTAAGGTTCCCAACTGATGCCTCATTATTTTACACACAGACTTAGATACATTTATGCTTTGATTTAGAGCCCGATCTTCATCGCTATCCTGCTCAAGTGTCACCTCAAAAGGGATCTGCTACTGAGAAGAGTTGGCTGGTGTGCTAATCACATAAGACTCATCCTCTAAAATAGATTCTAAGTCTATGTGAAGAGCAGGTGTACTCCTGGTGGCTAGGACATACTTCATATTGGGTGGTGAATAGGGAGGCTTTCCACCTTAGGGGCTACCTTTGAACTATCCTCTTCCTCTCCCTGGTGGAGGTCGGGTCATCCTACCCATATGTTTGAATGAAGTAACAAACTGTGGGTAGAATCTAATGTTAGGCTCTATATCTTCTCTTGAGTCCATTTCTCGCTTCCTTTTATTTTCTTTTTCTTTCTCTTTTATCTTTTATTTTTCTATTTCTTTTTCATTTTCTTTTCTTTTTTTGGTCCCTCATGGGGATCTTGACTAAGCTCATGCTATCCTCTTCCTCTACCTAGTGGAGGTTGGGGCATCCTACCCATATGTTTGAATGGAGTAACGAACTATGGGTGCAATCTAATGTCAGGCTCTATATCTTCCCCTGAGTCCATTTCTCGCTTCCTTTAATTTTCTTTTTTTTTCTCTTTTTTCTTTTCTTTTTTATTTGTTTTTCTTTTTCTTTTTCTTTTTCTTTTTCTTCTCTTTCTTTTTTGTCCCTCATGGGGATCTTGACTAAGCTCACAAGAATGGACTTATTGATTTTGGGGAAGGAAATTGGCTGCATCCTCATATATCCTGACCTCATGAACTATGAATGGTTTGAGATATCCTTTGACATAGTACTCAATCACACCTCTCATGAACTTCATACACTGATGTAGAGAGGATGGAATTATGTTATTTTCATGTATCCACAGTCTCCCAAGCAAAGCATTGAAAAATATATTTGAGTCTATGATGTGAAACTTGGCTTCAGTCTTCCAATCATCTATCTCCAATGGCAATACTATGGAGCCTAACGCCCTCATGCCTTATTCATAGAATCCTCTCAACATCATCCTCTCTTTCTGGAGTTTGGAGATGTCGATCCTCAAGTAGGCAAGGGTTCTTAGACTTATAATGTTGATTGATGCACCTTGGTCAACCAGAACTCTTGATAGCCTATATCTTCCAACATCCACTATAATGTAAAGAGGGCAATTATGCTCGGTCCTCCCTAGAAGTAAGTCTTCATCACTGAATGTAATGATCAGCTGAGCTAAGCATATCTCTAGATCAAGAAGAGCCATGATTAGAGAATCCCTCATCTCTTTGGATAAAAAAAGAGTGTCATATAAGATTAACTTTCTAAAATGAGCTATGATATTATAATCAACTTTGACTTGGTCCTCCATAAGCATATCCATAAGTGGAGCATCTTGTGAAGGGGCTACCTACTCACAGGAACCAATGACTTGCTTACCCTTATCTAAGGTGCTACCTTAGGAGGTAGAACTTTGCAACTACGCAGGTCAACTTCAGTGACTTCTCAGAATGATGAACTTGTGAAAAGTTCTACCTTCTCGTCAAGTATTCCTACAGCTTCTCCTATGGGATCCTCGCAGTCAATTGACTCCAAGTCAATCTCAAGAGATGAACTTGATTGATTCAGAAAAGGAAAGTCTGATTCTAAATTAGAAGAGAGAGGATCAGAATGACTAGAGCTATTATTATTTTCTAGACTTGGAGAGTTTTCAACAGGAATAAAATCAAGAGTATTAGAAGTGGACAAGATGTGTAAATAAAATCTACTTTTTATTGATTTCTTTTTGGGTGAAGGTACATGATAGAAATCCAACAAAGTAAGAGGATTAAAGGATTTAATGCCCTTGTTTACTGATACAATGCTCCTGTTGATAGAAGATGAGCTAGCATAAGGAGAAGTAGCTGCAATGGTAGATGGAGCACCAGACTCAGACGATGGTTAGGCTACTGAACTATCCCGAGCAAGTATGGTAAGCTGCTGCTGCTGCTACTACTACTGGGCTATTACCTTCTTCAAGTTGTATTTGGCAACATGCAAACCTTCCTTGATGTTGGACGTTTGAGCTGCCTCAGGCACTTGTAAAGAGAGTTTCTTGATCATAGAAATAACTTTTTAAGAGGTTCAAAATAAGACAATATCCCAACCTTCTTTTATCTTAAGAGGATCGCAAGTATCCCCAAGAATTACCCTAATATAACTATATGGTTATTCTAAAATGTATTCCTTGGGGATAACTACATTGAATCAGTTTACCTCAGTGATACAATCCTTTAAGATATGGCTAATCATGCGGTGGTAGGGGCAATAGTTAGGATCATTACTCTTGCCCACTTCGTTCAGCCCCTTGGGATCTGGTAAGTGAAAGTCATGTTTCTTTAAGAGATTCTTAAAGATTATCTTAACTACATTCCTCTTGAATAAATATGTCTTATTCAATCTATCGGTAAGAGTAGGTGATTACCTAGGGTGGGGTGAGTACCTCTGGGTGACTGAGGTGGTGGGAATGGCCATTATGGCAAGTGTGGCAGATGATATGACATCCAAGGTGGTGGAAGAGGAGGTGGCAAAAGAAGCTGTTGAGCTTGTGATCTCTCATACTGGACTCTAGTTGTTTCCTCCAATCGACACAATGTCTCCTCGCTTCTTCTAACACCTTCATGGCTCGGTGATGATTGATTGGAAAAGGGCAACTATTTAGCTTCCTCTTGTAGGCTACCTGCCTTGTTGATTAGTTTCTCAAATATTTTGATGGTAAAGCCCTTAAGCATGAAGGTGACCGGGCCATGGATATTCTTAAGAAGAATCTCAATGATGTGCTATTCGGATAGATGAGGCTCGCATTTCATGCTCAAGTTGCACCACCTAAGAATATAATCACTAAGGGACTCATTGAATTCTACTTTGCTACAATGAGGTCACCTACAGTCACTCTTTACTGAGCTCTAACAAACCTTTTGATGAAGAGGTGCTTCAACTCAGTAAAAGTTTTCACCGAACTGTTGGGCAGTTCGGCATATGTTGTCCTCACTTTTAGTGTGAGGACTCAATCTTCTCATAATAGGTCTAGGAATCTTCTAGACACTAAGAACTGCTTAATCATAGGACCCTTATAGTGGCTAAGTGAACACTTAACCTAAACTTAGAGACTTTAGAAGGGTTTTCCATTAGATTAGGCTAAGCCTTAAGACTAAGGACTTAACCCATGACTTGCAATCATCTTAGCCTAAATAAAATTAAATTAAATCAACATTAATCCAAATTGAATCAAACAAAAAGCACAAAATCAATACATAAACATAAATGAGATCTAAAATAAATTCAAATAAATTTCAAGGTGATAAATATGCCATTTGACTTAGAGTTAACCCATGTGGGCCCCATTAAGTCAAAAGTCAACAAACCAAAAATTGTCCAAATTAAATCACTCTGAAGGCTTAAAATCATAAAATGAACATGTTTAAATATAAAACTAAATAATTCTAAATCAAATGAGATCTCAAATGGGTTAATTTGATCATTCAACCCATCAAGCTCAATTTGAATTAAAATATATTCAAATCAAAATTAACATCAAATCAAATAAAGCTAACCACTCTAAATTATAATAATCACTTAATCAAACTTTATTGGAGCTTAAACACATCTTGGTCGAGTCAAACAAAATATTTACCTCAATTGAACCTAATTTGACCCATTTAAACTCAAAATCGATCAAACCTAAATTCAAGCCGAATTGACCCAAATAATTGATCAAGAATATTCCAAATAATTCATAAAATATAATTGAAACATAATATAAACATAAAATGACAAACTGAATCACATAAATCAACTTAACCAAATTTTGTCAAAGTTGGTCAAACCTTGGTCAAACTTGGTCAAAGTCAAAATTAATCCAAATTAAACAAAAGTAATCAATAAAAACTATCATAAATGATCAATTAAACATAATTGAAGCAAACCCAAAGTCAATGAGTCGAATCGGGTTGCTTGAACCCAACCTGACTCATTTGGGTCAACCTTGGTCAAACTTGGGTCAAATTCAAAATTAATCCAAATTAAATAAAATTAATCAATCAAAATCATCATAAATGATCAATTAAATATAATTGAAGCAAATTCAAAGCCAATAAGCCAAATTGGGTTGCTTGAACCAACCCAACTCATTTAGCTCAACATGATTTGACCCAATCCCAAATTGATCCCAAATTGGATAAAACACTCAAATCATCATGTAAAAAGTTGAATTTAAACTTCTATGGCTCAAATAAATCAAGAGAGAGAGAAAAGAATAAGAAGAAGAAGAAGAAGAAGAAGAAGAAGAAGAAGAAGAAGAAGAAGAAGAAGCGAGAGAAAGAGATAGAAAAGATAATCTTGCAAAATCCCTTCATTCAATCCTCCCCATCACTTGCATTGATAGAGATAGACTTAGCCCATAAAGAGGACTTTGAGAGTTAAATCCAAAATCCTCAATCCGCCATCAACACCCAACCATCTCCCCATCACCATTAATGGTGATTTTCGGCCACCATTAAGGGAGAGGAGGAAAGAGGCATAAGATAGATCCAATTTCTGCATCAAAGAGCTCCTAAGAACTCTAGCAAGCAAGAGAAACCCTCTCCCCACTTCCCTTCGACAAAAAATCATAAAATTCGAGCAGATTTTGATGAAGTTGGCGGAGGTTCATGATTACGATGATCTGAAGCAAGGAAAGAGTCTAGATTCATTGCAAAGCTTCATCTTACATCCAAGAGTGTATTCAAATCGTCTCTACCACCGGAAATCATCCCTAGTAAGGTTTTCAAATCACGTAACCGCCATAGATTGCTTGTTTTTGAGAATGTTTGCACAATTTTAGAAATTTCCCTTAAATATCTCTTACATCTTTCATTTTAAATAATCCTAATGAGAAAATAGAAGTTTTTCGATGAGAATCGATGTGAAATCGAGCCCGATCAGACCCCATTTCATCAATTTTGTGATTTCCATCATTTTGCATTGTTCATCGCTTCATTGTCATCTGTCGGGATGCAGACGAAGCACTAGCTGTACGATCTCCCATTTAGGAAAATGGATGACTGAGATTAGCATCAAATCACATGATTTCACCGATCGCATTCAATCGATGACGGATCTAACATCGCTCCTCTCGCTTTCGCTCAAAGTTCACGGCACCGAGCTATAAAGACGCCACATGACGCGTGCTGCAAAACACTCCAATCGCCGGTCGCATGGCCCATCTAGTCATTTGGCGTTGACTGGGTTAAATGAGAAAATTAGTGATTTTCGATTTCAAAAACTAAGTAAATTGCCTGAAACTTAAAAAATTTATAAAAACTAAACTAGTCAACAAAAAATTGCAAATAAAGGCTCGTTGGATTAGCCTTTCCGAAATCCAATGAGACTAAAATGCAATTTTATTGGGTATTTTGAGCTTAATTTAGGTTTTAGTGAAAATAAATTTTATTAATTAAACCAACAATATACATCAGATTGATCTAAAACTTTTTGAGATTGAAATTAAAGTTAAAAAAATACACCTACCATTAAAATTTCACATCAAAAGGACTTCTAGATTATGAGATATTAAATTTTGAAGTTCATATTTTCTATTTTAATAAAATAAATCAAATAAAAATCCAAAAAATCATAAAAATCTTCAAAATAGCTTAAATCACTTCAGTTAACATCTAAGATCCTTAAAAAAATAATATGATCTTCTGAAGCTTAATAAACCTAAAATAAATACTTAAAATTAAGATAAAATCAATTAAAGAATTAATTAAAATGAAATTCATAATAATATAAATATTAAATCAAAATTAGAAATAAAATAACACTTAAGCAATTATTAATCAAACTTTAAATCAAAAATATGTCATATAATCTTCAAATAAAATTAAATTAAACATAACTAAACCTAATTAAGGTAATGAAACTCAATTACATGATTAAATTTTAAATTAAACTCATAATGAAACAAATTAATGAAACTTTAATATGAATCAAATTAATCTGATCAAACCATGCTAAGCATTAAATCTTAAACACATAAAACCACTTAATAACTTGAAGTAAACTAAAAATAAAATTGATTATAAATCCAATTCATCCTAAGCACTTAATATAAATCAAATTAAATCAAATAAAACAAAGATAAACTTAATCAAATTAATATGTAACTAAATCATGTCTAAATCAATCCATTTGGAATAAGATAACTACTTAACCATTAAATGCATGAACCTAATAACTAAATTAAATATAAATTCATAATTAAAGTATTAAATGAAATTAAATCAACATAATAAATGAATGAAATCAAATAAAATCTAATAATAAATAATCAAACTTAATTGAAATAAAAATAAACAATTAATTAAGTTAATCTAATCAAACAACAACAACAATAATAATCCTTTAATCAAATCAAATTCAAGTAAAACACTTAATTAAATCTATTAAATCAAAACACTCACATGTGGGAATTTAAATCATTAGTTTCTAATTAAACAAATCTTTAATTAATCTAAAAAAAATTTAAAATTTAATTATCCTAAATCAAACCTAATCAATTAAACACCTAATTAATGCAAACTTAATGAATTAATCCATCATCTTAATGAACCAAACTGATTTAAATAAATCACATTAAAACTACTTCTTAACTCAAACTCAAATCAAACACTTAATTAATCTACTAATTAATTTAATCACACCTCTTAAATAAGCTAATTAAGGTAATTAAAATAATCATATTAACCCAAAGTTTAATCAAACATGAATTTGAACTTAATTAAAATGCAATTGAATGACAATTAAATCTTAAACTAAACCTAAATCATTAAGTTATTAATTACATCATTAACCTAAACAAACATGAAATCAAATTAAAATTAAATTAATTTCTAATTAATCTAATAATTAATATAATCACACTTCTTAATTAAAGTAATTAATAAACCTAATCAAATCAAATTAATAAAGACTCTCATCAATTTAAAACATAACCAAATTAAATCTAATTTAACCTACTTAAATAAGATAAATTAATCAACTATTAAATGTATGAATCTAATAATTAAATCCAAACATAAAATCAAATACAAACTAAACTCTGATAAACATGATAAATGAATGAAATTAAAATGAAATTATAATCATAAATAATCAAACTCAATTAAAATCAAAGCAAACTTTCAATTCATTTTATCCAATCGAACTATAAATAAATAAACCATAATCTAATTAAATAAACTTGAAATTAAATCTAAAGTCATCAAACTGATCCAAATTCTTATCAATATCGAAATAAGTTAAACAAAAATAAAATCCAAATAAACAAACATATTGAACTAGGATAAGAGATTAATCATCAAACTAAAGGAATAATCAATATACATAAACTAAATGATTAAATTTAATAAGTTAAACCCTTAATTAGAATTCAAATAAAAGAATTCATTAAACTTCAAATAAATCATAAGTAAATTAAAATACATTCACCAATATAAATCAAACTTAAATGGAATAATAAAATCAATGAATTTAAACAACATCAAAATGATATTAATAATATGAAATTAAGGAATTAAATTAAAACTAGAGGAAAGAAATTAGAGACTGAATTAAAGGATATTGAATTATTAAAATATTAATTAAATCAAAACATCTAGTCTAAAATTAATCAATCAAAAATACATGGATTTAAACAAACTTAAACTTCATTAGATAGTAAGGATATTGAATTATCAAAATTTAATTAAATCAAAATATCTGATCCAAAATTAATCAATCAAATACATGAAGATTAAACAAACTCAGATTTTAAAATATAAATCAAATCAAATCAAACAAATAAATTCAAATGGGCTAATTAAGATACTTAAGGACCTTAGTTCGACTCTTTAAGAGTTAGGATGTAGAGTAGAGTGAGTTCCATCCACAAATGGAATTCATTCTACTATTCATTCTTGAAAACCTAAACATCACGTTAACCAAATAAAAATAAAATAAAAATGAAAAATAAATCATTAAATCATTTGAATTAAAATCACCCAAAGGTAAAATTTAAATAAATTCAAACTTGAAATTGAAACTTAAAAGAAGCCTAGTAAAGTCTTGCTACACAAGCCCTCTTTTCACACACTAGAGTACTAGGTCACCGACCCTAGAGCTAGGTTAGGTCGATGTATTGATTGTATGATTGATGTATGTTTTATTTTGTGATGTAATATTTTAGACTGAATATTAGGTTGTATGTTTCGTAGGCTAGATGTTTGGCCGTTGATAGTCTACCATTATTTTTTGTAGGGGCATGTGCTTAAAGGGTTACTATATATATATATATATATATATATATATATATATATATATATATATATATATATATATATATTTTCTTTGCTTGTAAGTTTGCTTATGCCCCTAAGTATAATCCAAGTTAGGATAGGTGGGCTTGGTTACCCATGTGTAGAGTGCTAAGTCCAAATTATAAATATAACTGCTTGGGATTGAATGTATGTTTAGCTAACTTCTGTTCTGCATGTGTAGTTAGATTTAGTTTTCATATAATATGTAATTTTGTAATTGGAATAAGGATTAGTACTATGGGGGATTAGGATGAGTAGTTGATAGAAGGTTTAATCCCTATGGTGCTCTGTGATGCCTTTGGAGCAAATCAAATCAAAAGGAAGAAAAGGAGGACATGAATAAATGAAATAAAGAAGACCTCTCATAGCATGTATTATTTTGTAATCTAGGTTATATAAGGGTAGAGCTCGGCTACCCATCTTTTCTCTTTCTGAGATGTACAATGGAACTCGACCACACTGGTCTTTTATTATTTTAGGTAATTTATACATGTTTGATTGATGTTGTGTTTAGATTGCACATTAGAATAGCATGTTATTCATAGTTTCTTAATGTTTGATGTTTTAATGTGTGGCCTGGAAGTGGTAGGCTCTTAGGACAAAATTAATTTTTGTACCCCAACTAATCATTCATAATTAAATTTTAATCAACTCACAACCTCATCATAAAGCCTAGGCCATAAACAAGATAATTAAAAGATTTAATAACCCAAGCTATATGATTGTATGTCTCACATCAAGCATATCATATTCCTTCTTCGGAATATGGGGGATCTCCATCCTTGCATGATTGGGGAATGCTTGACTTGTGAGGGCATCCCTTATGGTCGAGAACACCCTCCTCTTACTGATTTAGAAAATAACCTTATTTCATCATGCATTTAAGCATAAAAATCCTAAGCCTTTGTCCAAGTGAATGTGTCAAAAATGAAATAAAAATTGAAAAGATTTTGCATTAGTAGACTAAGTCATATGCTCATACTACTCTATTGACCTCATTTTTAGAATGAGCTCTCAACCCCTCCATCTTATACATAGGACTTCTCTTAGACTTTAAGCATTCATTAGTCTTAAGACACTTATAGTGATTAGGTGGACACTCAACCTAACCTAGAGACTTAGAAGAGTTAGCCATAGAATTGGTCATGCCTTAAGAGTGTTAGGAAAACTTGCCTACCCTATAGTTTGAACCAAAATCCTCTCTTCCTTCTTCCAAGTCAAAACTCCAAACTCATATCAACTCCAACTCTAACTCAAACCTTGAACCAATTCAATCGATTTTCTCAAATCATGAATCAATTTCAAATAATGAAACTTATGATTGAATCCCATGATTGGATTCCAACTCCAAAATATTTCCTAAGTCCTTTGATTCTACCTTATGAACTTAGCCTAAATCAAATCTAAATAAATTTAAATTCAAGGAATTTTCTCACAACCCATTTATATTCTCATTTATATTAACATATATAAATAAAATATAAGTTCAAATCAATCAAACCAAATTCAAAATTCAAATCCAAATCAAAATCCTTTCTAAGTCACTTTGATTCGATCTTATGGACTTAACCTAAATCAAATCTAAATCAATTTAACTTCAAGTAATTTTCTCATAACCCATTTATATTCTCATTTATATTCACAAATATAAATGAAATATAAATTCAAATATCCAAAAATCAATTCAAAACTCAAACTCAAATTCAATCAAAATTCAACCTAAGCCTTTCAAGTCAAAATCTTAAACCTAGACAAATCAAACTCAAATCAAGCCAAACCCTTGATTTTTCTTCATGATTCAATCAATACTTCAATCATGAATCCAAATATAAACATAAACTCAATCACTGACCAAAACTAAATTCAAATCAAACTCATGTTCACCCTTTCAAACTTGAAATTGTCAAATGAATCAAAACCAATTTGACTTCAAATCACTTATAAACGGATTTATATTTCAATCATAAGTCCATATGTGAGTTCAAATCAAACTCAAATCAAGCTTTGACCAAACCATTTGACCCACTTAGGCTCACTTAACCCAAAGTGACCTAAAGTATCCCTTATGAGCCAAATTCTAATCCTACCCAAATTGGATTGAACTAAGCCCAACTAAGCCTCACATTATGAACAAAAATCATCATAAGATGATCAATCACTAAATTGGGTCAAACCAAGTCAAACGTAAGGGTTGACCAAGTCAACACTTAGCCAAAATGAAACATAAACTAGCCAAAATTAACAATAGGCTAAATTGATTGAAACCATTGATCAAAATTCATTCACGATCAATATTTGAACTTGACCAAGTCATCAGCCAACCTAGCCCAATTACATTACATGAGTTGACCCAACTTGATCTAAAAAGTCAAATTGTGTCAAAACTTGATCTAGACTAAATTGATTGAAACGAATGGGTAAAGTTCATTCCAAATCACTTGTTGAACTTGGCCAAAGCCCTAATTGGCTAACTAGACCCAACCTAGCCCAATTGACCTTGAACTTAACTTGACTTAAAAGGTCAAATTGAGCCAAATCTAAATATAAACCAAATTTATTGGAAACAAAGATATCAATCCATTTTAAATGATAAACAAAACATAAACCAACATTTGACCTAACCCAAATAGGTCAAATGGATCAAATTAGTCAACTTGACCCATTTGAACTAAATGAAATCAAACGAATCAAATCCAAATATAAACCAAATTGAGCCAAACCAATGATGCCAAGAATTTTAAATGGTCATATGAACTTGACCCAACACTTGGTTTGACCCAATTTGACCAATTGATCAACTTGACCCAAGTTGACCCATTTTGACCTAAATGGGTCAACATGAACCCAAATCATATCAAACCAACTCCAAATTCATTGAAACTTGGCTAACCCATTTTTCAATCATACCAAGCATATTCAAAATGAAATCCAAGCTAAATGACCATTTGACCCCTAGGCCATAGGGTAACCTAAAATCAAAACCACTTAGAGTTGGTCAATTCCTTTTTATTGACACTTAGCATCCTCTTAGTGAACCAAATGGTCACTAATGGACATGGTGCACATGACCCAATGGGTTTCAGTCAGCCCAACCCAACCTAAGGCTAAAACCGACCACCCCCATGGATATGAGCACATGTGAATCCTTCTTCCACCTTATCTTGCACATGGCAAACTTCCCCACTACCTTCTCTGGCCAAAATCGAATGCCATGCCACTCTAAACGGCCAAAATAACCCATTGAATAGGGTGTATTGGATAAAAATGGCATAAGCACTCACGACCATTCGATTCACCTAGGGGGAGATATACTCCCCCTAATTCCACTTGAATTCAATAGGCACACACTCAATTGAGCTAAAGAAACTCAGCAAGCATTTGCAAGTCTCCTCAAGCTTCCTAGAGTGAATTCCAATTCTTTATTTTTGGTTCTTATTAGACTAAAATAGGGAGCTCCTCTTTTTTTTTTCAACTTAGCCAATACCTAAAATCAATCAAATTCCTCCTTCGAGAACCCTGAGAGGGCCTAGTCAAGCTCATCCCAAGCTTCTTCGAAGCTCTAAAGGCAAGGGAGGTGGGACTTTGATCAAGGCTGAGTCCAATTGAGGGAGAGCTTGTTCCATAGGAAGATCCCTCAACCAAATCACCTCAAATCTTTAACATGGCTTCATCTCCACTAGACAAAGCTACCTCAATGGATTCGAGAGCCGTTGATAGCCTCCAGTGAGGTATGGATCAAAACTGAGCTTAGATTAGAGAGTGTGGGTCCTTTGCAAAGGAATTCTCATCTCAAGTAAAGTTAGCCTTTGGATGTATTCTCCCTTGCATGATGATGGTGTGGGTTGAATTTGAGTTCAATCCTAGCTCAATCGAATCTTGCCCAAAAAGGTGGATGGATGTCCTCTCCGGTAGGGAAACTCAGTGATGGATCATGGGCCATCCATCCACACATTTTAGATGGATGGCCAAGATCAAGACACATTGAAATATCTGATTATTCCCATAATACCGTGGGCTTTATCTCAGTCGTTCGATCCATGATCAGATGGATGGGAAAAAAGCGCATAGTGCCACCGTTGACGCGGTGCTACGATGTGATAACTTAAGTGGCCTCTCCCATTGCGCCACGTGGAAAGAGTGCACCGCGTCAGCCTCCATGTGGCACAGACGGGTTTAGTTATTTAATTAGAATTTAATTAATTATCCTTAATGGTTGAATCTTCATAATTACATGACTTATTCTAAAAAAAATCATAAAAATACAAAGTAAAATGCACTGTAAAGATAATTCAGAGGAGAATATTCTAAAATTATTTCCAATGGATTTTGAATAGTGTATTTTCCTCAATTATGATTTTAATGAAAACTTAATAACCCTAATTACTCTCTAATTATCCACTTATTAATTCCAAACTTCTCATGTGCATTTAGGGAGATGACTTCTGCCTCCCCTAATTTTTTTGGATTTATTGATGGGTTAATTAGGGAGATCAATTAATGAAAAATTAATTACTCTCTTTATGTAATTAAGGATAATTAAGCATATGAATAGTAATTTAATCCCTTTATTAAGTTAATTAAGCCTTGCTTAAGTAGACAAGAGATTTATGGAATGGATTTGGGGAATTTTCCCTAAGCCATTCCCTAAACTACTTTCCTTCCTTAATCCAAACTTAATTAAGGGTTAATCCCCTAATCACTTGCTTAATTAATTTGATTTTAAAATCAAAAAATTCTAGAACTTAATCAATCCTTCTTGGGTAGGTGCTTAGGTGTTCAATAACCTAAGTAGCTTAAATAAATCAAATCCAACCCACATGTGTAGGAAGGGTTATGAAAGTACTTAAATTAAACCCTTTAGCTTAATTAATCACTAATTATGAGCCAATTGCATTAGGCCCTTTCTTTTCTAGGTGCATTGCTGATTTAAATTCCTTGTGTGATTTTATGTCATATCATTGGCTCACAATTATTTGATTAAATATGTTAAAGTGGTATAGGTAAGGGATAATTAATACACTTAATGTACATCTTAACCTAACTAAGCATAAAATTGATCTATTCACATAAAAATTAAACAAAAATAATATACACATGTGGGAATGGATTAAGACCAGTAAACCTTCTCGCATTTATCAAATTGAAGTCAAACTCAAAACAAAATCAAACTTTCCTTAAATCAAATGTGATTTACTTTAAATAATCTTATTCCATAGGATTGTCTTTAGGAATTAATTAGGGAGAATGACTTTACATGCTTTCATCACTTTATCTCTTTCTTAGCATGCTAAATGTGTATGTAATATGAAAATCATGCATTCATCCCTTTTAAAAATCAAAATTAAAATAAAATATTATCTTTATGTCAAATTGCACGTTTTGGCTAAAGTAAGGATATGAATGGCTATTATCACTATTAAATCTAAAAATTATTTTAAAACTTATGAATTAAAAATCAAAATTGAAAGCTATGCTATTTATAAGTACGTATGAGCTTACATGTGAATAGCATAAAATGTGTTGTGGCTTTCCTCCTCTTCTCTGTTAACGTAGTTTTGAATAGGATTTGTAAAGTGTATAATTCATTTGAAAAGAACATAACACTTGCTTAAATCCACACCTATTCATCCCTATGTTATCAATTAAGAAGTACATCCACACTTACATATAAACTAAACAATCAAATCAAAATCAAATAAACATAAATTTTTGCATCTTTCTTTTTCCATTCATTTCTTTTGTACATGCATATATATTTAAGGAAAGTGATATATTCTGGACAACCCCGGGGTTGTGAGGCTTTAAGTAGCCCTAAGTAGGTCTTTTATCTTACACCCTTGCTTGGTGTTACTCATATTATTCTTCATATAAATATGCATATGAAAATAGATAAAAGAATCTCTTTTTTCTACTTAATGAAAATCATGCATCATGAAGCACCCAAATTTTTTTAAGTAATATCACTTAGCATTCATTATGAAAGTGTGCTAAACATCCTCATTTGTATGTATAGATATGCTTAGGATTTATCCATATGCATGTTATACATGTTGGGAAAGAAATAAAGTGTTATGTATTTTGTGATATTAATTCACTTTACTTAATCTTAAAATGCCTTTCTTTTTGGATAGGTTTGTTAAGAGAAAATCTAAACTTAGGATTAATTAAAATACATAATAAAATATTTACTAAACAAAAATCAAACATAAATCTACTTTAGAAATTACTTAAGGTAGGGAAGGAAAGAGAAGTTTTTTTCTCTTTTCCCTCACTTTACAACTTAGTAAATAATTGTAGGATCATTCAAACCTAAACAAATCATCAAATAAGAATCAACTAAATCAATTAAACAACTTAAATAAAACCACCCTCTATGTTGAACTTTTCACACTTACGAAATTTAAACCTTAAAGCCTAGCTAAGCATACCACACAAACCTTTAAAGCACATACATTAGACTAAGTCACCATTTCTAGCTTTAGGTTAGGGCGGCATGGTTTGATGCTTTACTTTTATTTTGTGATGTAATATTTTATTCTAGATATTAGGGTGCATGTGTTTGTAAACTGAATGGTAGGGTGATCTTAGTCTAACCATTGCCTTCTACAGGGGATTGTGCTTAAGGGGCACTATAATAAAAATATAACTGCTTTTTGTTGTGCAAGTGCTTATACCCCTAAGCATAATCCAATAAGCCAGGTGAACTTAGTTACCCATGTGTGGGGTGCTAAGTCCAATATATGCATATACATGCTTGAGATTTATATGATTTGTTTAGCTAATCTCTATTTTGCAGGTTTTAGTTAGATTTACTTTCTCCCTTTTCATGTAATTTTGCAATTAGGATTTTGAAATGATTGCATCCACATTCCAACCATCCAAAAATGGGAACAAAAGAAGAAAGAAGAAAGAAGAAAGAAGAAAGAAGAAAGAAGAAAAGAAGAATGAAGACCCCCCATAACATGAATTTCCTTACTTGATTGCAATTAATTCATTTATAATCTAGGTTGTATAAAGGGCTCGGCTAACCAATTTGTTATTTTTTTAGGGTTTGTGTGGTAAAGCCCAACCACAAATGGCCTTTTATTTTTTTGAGCTGGTTTAGAAATTGATTGATGTTTGCTTAACTTATGCATTAAGATGGAATCTCTTTCTAGTTTCTTCCTTGCTTTGATGTATGACCTGGATGACGATTAGGCTCTTTGGAAAATAAATTATCTATCCAATTAAACAACTCAAATTAAAAATAAATAACTCATAACCTCACCTAAAGCTTAGGTTATAGAACAAGAAAAAAGAGTTTACAACCCCTTAGCTCGATGTTATTTTACTTTTCTAACATCATACATAAAAGAATATTGTTTCACTCTTGGTTGGAGGGCTTCCACCTTTGCTAGAATTTGGCTTGACCTATGAGAGCCATGGTGGAAACACACCTCCTTATCTTGTTGATTTTGGCCCATAATCTAATATCTCATGCATTAGGCGTATAAATCTTAAAGCATGTCAAATTGATTATCCAAAATAAAAAAATTTTACAAAATTTGCATTAGATTGAAGTCATGAACTCATGCCCTACATGATCTACTCTCTTAGGGAGTGTGTTTAAGGACTTAGTTTCTTTCTAAATAAACAACAGCTTAGCTATCTTGCAAAAATATATAACTTGACTATATGTATTTAAAATCATAGGAGGAGTTAGTTGGCGGCCATCCTCAAGCGGTTGTAAGTCCAACAATTGGGTGGTTTATCCTCTCTTGTGGAGGTAAACCAAATGCCCATTTTTGCCTTAGATTTTAAGTTATGTTTTGGCCCTCGACAAAGCTCCCTAGATTTAGGTTCAGAGGTTGCTACTTCCCTTTGCAGGCCACGAGCATAAATCCTCACCTCTTAGGCATTATTATGACCTTGTATCATGGAATTTTAAGCTCTAACATTCTAATAAAAACTCAACTCAAACAAATTAATTCAATTTCAAAAATGTAAATCCAAACCATAGGGTAGTTTAGGATGCTTACTAAGCTTCCTAGTATTATAAGCTTCCTTTACTTGTTTTCATTTGGCTTCGATAAGAACTCCATCCTATTGATCAATCTCACTTGATTTTCTAAAAATAAATATATCGATTGATAGTCCTACCTTTTTGAAATCTTTGGAGACTGATCATTTATCTTAATCGAGAGTATTCCTAAGGAATCTATTCCTTAGGATGTAATTAACTATGGGGACTTTCCCCTATAGGGAACTTAACAAACCTAGTTTAAAATAAACTCTACTTTACTTTTCCATGTAAAGTAGGGGAAGAATCATTGGTACGTACAAAGACCCATAGTCCTTAAGAGTCCTTATTGAGGTGATTAGGTCCATTGTAGGGTGATGACTTCTATCTTTAGAGATTGTACACATTTTCTCAATGTCACTGATCACCTTAATAAGCACATCTATGGATCTATGTAGCATCCTGACAAGATGTATATTTATATTTTCATTTATCCTCTTTCAAAAAGGATAGATGAAGGCAAAAATATTTCACCACACACTTTTGCTTTAGACTCATGGGAGTAGATTTAAACTTTAGTTTCTTTCAAATTAAATAATAGCCCAATTATCTTGGACTTTCATAATTCCATAATAGTAGATTTTGAATCTTAGGAGGTGTTAGCTGGCAGGCACACCAGGTGATTGTAAGTCAAAAAGTTAAGACATTTTATCCTCTCTTATGGAGATAAACCATTATGTCCATCTCTTGTTTAGATTTAGGTTGTGCTTTAGTTTATGCTAATGCTCTTTATTTTTAGGATATGAGGTTGTTGTTTCCTTTGAGCAACAAGCATAAATCCTCACCTCTTAGGCATTTTCATAATCTTGTGTTGTTAGATTATAAGCCCTAGCAATCTAATAAAATTCCAACTCAAATGAATAAATCTCTTCAATTTCAAACATATAGAGCCCAACCATAGGATAGGTTGAAATTCTCACTAGGTTTCTAGTATCATGAGCATTCCCTACATGTTCCCTTTGGCTTCCAAAAATAAGTCTTCTTCTTAAACTTTCCCAATTGATTTTTAAATATAGCCAATCCATTAATAGTCTAACTTTGAAATCTTTGGAGATCCTAATTATAATTCACCTTCCTTAGGATGTAATTAACTATGGAGGCTTGCCTCTATAGGGAACTCCCAGTTTAATATAAACCATACTTTATTCATCCATGTAAAGTAGGAAAAAAATCTTTGGTACATTCGATGACCCATCATGCCTTAAGAGTCCTTATTAGGTAATTAGGTCCATTGAAGGGTGGTGCCTCTATCTTTCAAGATAGTATATCATACCTCAATGTCGTATTCGATCATTTCAATAAATATCCTCTATGATCTACATGGTGTCCCCCCACATCTAAAAATAAACACCATATATTATTTCTGGTGACTCCATTGGGAAAGTTCCTCTCTCCATCTCTAGTAGACATTATTATCTCCAAGAATCAATAGTAGACTTATATTTTATATAAGCCCAAGACTATCTTTCTTTTCATTGGCACTTAGCTAATTTCATCCTTAAGCAAAGCTAGCCAACATCCTTTAGATTTTAGGACCTCACTTCATGTAGGTCTTAAAACCCCTATTGGGATCCCCAATGGGTAAAAATAAATTAACTAAACTAAAGGATATGACTAAAAATTTTATAAACTCTTTACCATCCTCTTGGTGAGGCAACGTTCATCACATAATAAATCCTTTGTAAAAATATTATTTTTAAAAAAAGTACTATTAAATTAATTAAAAGTCACATGATAAAAGATTTGTATAAAGTTTTCAAAAAATATTTAAAGATAACCAAACCCCATTTAACAATGTCTTCAATTTTTACATAGAGGTTCTTTTCAAAATCAAAATAAAATAATTTTAAATCCATTTTTCCAACACATTTTTGAAAATAATTATCTCTATTTCAACAAACCTAGGTTTATTGGATGAAGATCCTATTTTTAAATGAAATCATGACATAAAATTGAAATTTCATTTAACACATTCCATATGTGCTAAGTTGAGTTTACCTTTTCAAAAGCAATATCACACAAAAATCCCATTTTTGAAAGTCAATAAATATAATTGAATTCTATTTGACATACCCAAAATTTTCAAATGAGAATTCCATTTTTTAAAACAAAATTAAAACATATTTGAATTCCAATTTAACATACCCAAATTTGTCAAATGAGAATTCCCCTTTTCAAAATAAAATCAAAACATATTTGAATTCCATTTTACATACACAAATTTGTCAAATGAGAATCCCCTTTTTTAAAACAAAATCAAAATACATTTGAATTCCATTTGACCTACCCAAAATTTTCAAATGAGAATTCCATTTTTTTTAAAATAAAATCAAAACACATTTAAATTCTATTTGACATACCCAAATTTGTCAAATGAGAATTTCTTTTTTTTTTAAAAAATCAAGATAATTTGGACTCTACTTAACATGCCCACATTTGATAAGAAGAGTTTTGTGGTGTTTATTTTTGGATGTGGGACACCACATAGATCTTAGGATCTACTTGTTAAAGTGATTGGGTACAACATTGAGGTATGGTGCACTATCTTAAAAGACAGAAATCACCACCCTATAATAGACCTAATCACCAAATAAGGACTCTTAAGCATGACGAGTCTTCAAATGTACCAGAGATCTTTCCCTTACTTTATATGGAAAAGTAAACCATGGTTTATTTTAAGCTAGGTTTATTAAGTTCTCTATGGAGGCAAGCCCCCATAGTTAATTACATCTTATGGAATGAAATTTCTTAAGAATACTCTCGATTAAGTAGAAATTTAAGTCTCCAAAGATTTCAAGGCTAGACTATCAATAAATTGGTTATGTTTGAAAAATCAAATGGGATTGTTCAAGGAGAAAACTTATTTTTGGAGGCCAAAGGGAATAGGTAGGGAATGCTCATGATACTAGGAAGCTTAGTGAGCATTACAACCTATCCTATGGATGGGATTTATATGTTTGAAATTGAATAGTTCAATTTAGTTAAAGTAGATATTTTATTAGAAAGCTATGACTTATAACCCAACAACACAAGGTTGTGGACATGCCTAAGAGGTGAGGATTTATGCTTGTAGCCTAAAAGAAATAGCTATCTCGAATTCTAAATATAGGGAGCTTTGACATAATCCAAAGCACGACCTAAGTCAAAACAAAGAAGGGTATATGGTTTATTTAGAATTTTCAAGTCAAATCGGCTAAGTTGGGTTTGACTTGGGTTGATTTTGGTTTGGCTTTATGATCATAAGTTTAATTTATATTTGGATAAATGATTGAAGGAAAGATTGATTCAATAGAAAATCCATTAATTTTAGCTTAATTTAGGTGGTCTTTGGCAAGTTCAAGGAAATGGCTTAAAGGGTTTAAATTGGGTTTTAATTTGATTTTGGATTAGGTTTTAGCTATTTTAATTTATATTTAATTTATATTTATGAATATAAATGAGAATATAAATGACTTATGATAAAATCACTTGATTTTGGAGTGATTTGGAATTAAATTTGACTAAGCTCATGGAGGTAGGTCAAAAGGGCTTAGAAGAAATTGATTTATTTTCATTTAGTTTTAGTCATTGGAAGGTGGATTTCATTTATATTTATGAATATAAATGAAGATATGTTTGATTCATGAGGAGATCAATCAAGTTTGGATTGAATTGGGTGGAAATTTTGCTAAGTGTATGGAATCCAATCATAAGGCTTAGGAAAGATTTTGATTAAGGATTTCAATCATGGACTTCAATCATTTGATTTGGATTTGAATTTGGATTTTGATATTTGAATTGAATTTGAGGTTTGGTTTGAGAAGGTGAACATAAATCATATTTAGGCTATAGGGTAGGTAAGTTTTCTTAAGTCCCTAAATCCCTAAGGCATAACCTAATCCCTATGATTAACCCTTCAAAGTCTCTAGACTTAGGCTAAGTGTTCACTTAATAACTAGAAGTGTCTTATGTCTAAGGAAATCTAAATGTATATAAGATTTCTAGGTCTAAGAAGATGAGGTTGAGAACTCACTCTAAAAGTGAGGTCAACAAAAGGTCCCCCAATATGTGTGGTGTAAGTGACAAGGCACATCACACATATTGACATTGACTGAGATGATCAATAATGTCCAAAAGACTGCAAGCACTGAAGAAAATTATATATGCCTAAACTCAAGGGGAAGATAGAATCACAATTTTATTGCAATGCAAATTATCTTATGCTAAGAGCATAAGGAAAGGAAATTTGCTGGGATAAGAATTTGATATATGATTTGTGGAAAGAAGATCCGCTGGGGATAAGAATCTATAATCCACCAAGGATCAAAATCAAATTCATTTTAATTTATTTTATCTTATTGATGTGGAGGCATATCTGCTAGGGATATGGCTTGAGTCCATTAGGGATTGGGTTATCCACTGGGGATAAGGATTTGATTTCAAATATGATTTATTTGGGGGTGTATCCGCTGGAGATAAAAGATTGATTGGATTTTCTTTAATTTAAACTCCACTGGGGAGGTTGGTTTAATTTTATAGCTCCACTAGGGAGAAGGGTTCTAGATTGAAGGCATATTTGTTGGGGAATGTACACTTGGTTAAATTTGTTTGATTTAGATTTAGGCTCCATTAGGGATGCTAATTTGATTTATGCCTCACTAAGGAGAAGTTCAGTTTGCTCAATATGTTTGATTTGACTATACTAGAGGTTGGTTTTGAATTTGGTTGGTTATGGACCTTATGAGGTGTGATGGACCACACTAAGATGGAGCCAAGGGGGCCTTGGCCTGTCTTAAATTTACAAGTCCAAAGGGGTAGTCCACTTACATAAGGTAGGGCTATCCGACCTAAGGGTTGTCTTTTTAGTGTGCAATGGCTATGCTAAGAAGAAAATGTAGGAAACTTACATCTTTCAAAGTAGGGAAAAGCCATTGGGGTGATCTGTTGGATGCACAACAAATCAAACCCACCTAAGGAGACTATTGAGAGAGTGTCACTCGGGATCTTACCTCAACTTAAGAGTAATCAAAATTAATTCCATTTTAATTTAATTTAATATAGTTTGTTATGTTATGGATCCTATCAACGTGTGATGGACCCACTGAGAAGGAGCCACGGGGGTCTTGACCTGTCTCAAATTTACAAATCCAAAGGGGTAGTCTACGAGCTACAAGGTAGGACTATCCGACCTAAGGGTTGTCTTTCAGTGTGCAATGATTGTGCTAAGAAGAAAGTGTAATAGACTTACATCTTCCAAAGTGGGGAACAATCGCTGGGGTGACCTATTAATGGTGCAACAAATCAAGCATGACCTAAGGTGACTACTAAGTGAGTGTCATTGGAGACATATGTTAGCTCATGAGTAGTCAAGATTAATTTTATTTTATTTTGATAGACCCTGACGGTGTATGATGGACCGCACTGAGAAGGGGTAATGTCGGTAATAGCCTATCTCAGATTTATCAATCCAAAGGGGTAGTCTACCGACTGAAGGGTAAGACTATCCAACCTAAGGGCCGCCTTTCGGTGTGCAACAGATGTGCTAGGAAGAAAGCATAGTAGACTTACATCTTCTTGAGCAAGGACCAGCTACTAGGGTGACCCATTGATGTACAATAGATCAAACCTGACATAGGGTTGCCCGTTGGTGTGCAATGGTCATGTTGGAAAGAAAGCATAGTAGACTTACATCTTCCAAAGCAAGATGACCACTAGAGTAACCTGTTGGTGGCACAATAAGTTGAACCCGACCTAAGGGAGACTACTGAGAGAGTGCTGCTAAAGACTTTTCTCAACCCAAGAGTAGTCAAGTGATTCTTATAGAGAGTTTTGTTGACATTTCCCTAAAGATAGGATGCTTACTTAGAAAAGTGTCACTGGGGGCATTAATTCTTAATCCATAAGCCAATATATATTTTGTTTGTTTGTTATCATGAATCCTATTTTGTGTGAGGGACCACATTGAGAAGGGGCTATGTCAGCCTTGACCTATCTCAGATTTACTAAACCAAGAGAGAATCCGTGCATCCGTGAAATAAAAACTCAACAACAGGGGTGGTTCTGAGGAAAGGGGGACTGTCCAATCCAGTAGTAACCTGGGTAGTGTCTAAATAGGGTCACAAAGGATGTGATCCAAGTAGAGTGCCTATAGGGGAGGTGCCACTGGGGAATTATTCTAAACCTATAAAAAAGAAAGCCTATAGGTATACGGTGGCCAACTCAATAAGAAAGAGTAGCAAACTTACATCTACCATGAGTGGTTTATCCACCAGGTGGGTCGCTGTCAGCATAGAGAACACCAACCAACCTAAGGTGCCCGTCATTGTGTGACAATCAATCTAGAAAGAAGTGTGTAGAATTACATCTCCCTAAAGCAAAATTAATTGTTAGGATAGTCTATCTTTGCTCGATAGTTGCTATCCAACCTAGGGCTTCCTGTCGGTGTGCAATGATTGTACTTAGGAAGAAAGCATAAAAGACATACATCTTCCAAAGTAAGGATCAACACGGGTGACCCATTAATGGCGTCTCAAAGGCCTACTAAGGAGGGAGTCACAAAGAAGGACTAGACCCAAGTTGAAGTAGCCACGAGGAGAGGAACCACTGGGGACTTACCCTAATCCTATACTCAACTAAGTCAATTCATGATGGAAAAGTTAAGAAGAAGGCGTAGCATACTTAAATTCTCTAAAGCCAACATGATGGTAGCTTACCAACGCATAGTAAGGCCTACCATACTAACAAGGTGCTCGTCGGTGTGCAATGGTCAAACTAAGAAGAAAATCATAGAAGATTTTCATCCTTCTAAATAAGGGACCACTAGGGTCATGCGCTAGCAAGGTAATACGTCAGCCTAACTTAGAGAGCAGCTAATGTGTCAGTACCGCAGGAGGTGTTATCCAACATCAAAGTAGCCCAACATAAAGATGTGTATTTGTTTGTGTTCTGTGTGACATTTATGTTTGTGTTATGGAGGAAGGAAAGAATGTCACATGGGTTCTCTTATACCTATCCAAAACACATCGTGGGAGATTCGTAGACAAATATGTTTCCAAATGAAGGAAAGATATGATTTAGGAAGGAATTTTATTGATGATGATTATTTTAAAATATAACTTTATGAATAATATTTCTTTAAGTAATGCCCATTGATTAAAAGTACATGCTCTCCTTTATGGTTGATAAGCTGATAAGATCCTTCTTGGTAGGCCTTCTTTATGCCAAAAGAGCTTTCCCAAGTGGGTTCAAACTTGCCTCCCATCTTGCAATGAAACAGTTAATTTCCTTAGAACTAAAATAAGCTCTCCTACTTTAAAAACTCTAGGGTAAACTAGCTTGTTATGAGCTTGAATCATTTTTTCTTTATACAACTCAAGGTTGGCATGCTTACAGGCATCTATCCTCCAAACCTTCAAATTCTTCTAACCACATTTTGGCATTCCGCTTCATTGTGATCTTGCTACCCACAGCTATCCTTAGTGATGGGAGTTATACTTCTAATGGTAGAATGGCTTCGGACCCATACACTAAGAAAAAAGAGGTAGATTATGTTGGAGTTTTATATGTGGTGTGATGGGCCCACAAGGCTTCAACTAATTTCTCATGCCACTGTTGCTTGTTATCATCGAGTATCTTCTTTATATTTGAATGAGAGTTTTGTTGAAGGCTTCTACCAAGACATTTTCCCTCACATAGTATATGGTAGAATATCTCCAATCTATACTGTGTCTCTAGGCAAAACTGGTTGTCTCCAAGCAAGAGAGAGTCTCTCGATGAGTTCAGCATCCATAAGGGATAAGACTTGTCTATTTTTGACCCTTATTGGTATGGACTCATCTTCCAGACAAACCAACTCTTCGATGAGCTAGGCTAAAGCATCTACTACAACATTTTCTGATGAATCTTGTAAATGGTAACCTCTAGGATTTGGGCCAACAACTCCATAGTGTACTTGTGGTAGGATGGAGCTTAGGCTTTAGAACTTTATAAGATAGAGTGATTTGATTGATGACTAGCTGAGAATCCTCGAAGATGTTGATATTCTAGATGCTTAAAGTAATGGCTAACTCTAGATAAGAAATCAAAGCCTCATATTCAGCTTTTATGTTGGTGCATGGATTGGATATATGATATGAGAATCTCATCACATCATGGTCAGTTATGTGAACTATTCCTACCCGTGCCTTTCCTAGAAGAGTAAATCATGGTTCTTCTTCTTTATGAAAGAAAGTTGCACCATCAAAGTACATCTCCCAATGACGAATGCTATTGTCCCTTAAGTTCATGATTTGTTCTTCGGGGAGCTCATCAATAAGGGGGAATCAGTAGGAAGTGGGTGTGCTGCTAGGAAATCTGCTAGTGCTTGTCCTTTAACTGCACGGAGGGGTATGAAAGTGATGTTAAACTATGATAAAATCATAAACCAATGTTCCAACCATTCAGATAATGTCAGTCATGTCATGAGATATTGCAGTGGATTGATCTTAGAAATCAAGTTCACCTTATGAGAAAGCATGTAGTGCCGTAGTTTTTGGGAAGCAAAGATTAAAGCTAGGTAGTGCTTTTTAATAGGTGGATAATTTGTTGCAGCAGGGATTAGACGATGGCTAAGATAGTAGAGTGCATTCTATTTCCCTTCATCATTGGATTGGGCCAATAAAGCACTAAGGGAGTCGTCTAATGCAGTAGTATAAGAATCAATAGCTTGCCCGGGATAGAGGGCTGCTAGAATTAGCGGTGACATCAAGTAGTGCTTTATGTCTTTGAAGGCATGCTGGTACTTATCATCCCACTTGAACTTAGCATCATTTTTGATAAGTGCTTAGAATGGTTGGCATCTTCCTGATATGTTGAAAACAAAGCATCATATATACTCCTTTGGAATGATCTGAGTTGAGTTAGACTTTTAGGGGGGGTGGTATTTCTAATATCACCTTGATCTTCTCTAGATCAATTTCAATTCACTGATGTCAAGAAACTAACCTAAGGAATTTTTTTGAAGCTACTCTAAATGCACACTTCAAGGGATTCACTTTGAGGTTAAATTGCTTAACCATTTTAACACTACTCTCAAGTTAAAGAGATGGTCTTCTTTTCTTTACTTTTGACTATGAGGTACAACATAGTACTCGACTTGATGATGAATGAGTTCATCGAAGATTCGAGTCATAGCAAGCTGGTATGTTGCACCAGCATTTTTAAGGCCAAAAGGCATAACCCTCTAGCGTAAGATTCTAATTAAGGTTTAAAATGTAGTGTTTATTTCATCTTCTTGGGTCATCTTATATCCAGATGAACCATCCATATAAGAGAAGACTGCATGAGATGAGGTAATGTCCACCATCAGTTCTGGGATCGGTAGTGAAAATTCATTTTTTGAACATTCCTTATTTAGATCCCTAAAATTGACACTTATGCGGCCATTCTTTTTCTTAACTAGGATAACACTGGCCAACTAGGTAAGATATTTTTCTTCCCGATGAAGCCAGCATCGATCAGTTTCTTGATTTTAGAAATGACTTGATGTTTAATGTCTAATCACATGCATCTAGGAGCTTGCTTGATAGGGTTAGCACTAGGCTCTATTACTAGTTTGTGGAGTTCTACGTCAGGAGATAAACTGGGCATCTCTTCATAACTCCATGTGAAGCAATCATTAAACTTAGTTAACAGCCTAACTAAGTCATTGGTTTCAATATCATTCAAAAAAAAACTGTTGTAAGTCGGACGTGGATTATCTTCAGTTCATAAGTTGATTTCTTTGAGCTCGTCGATGGTTGATTGATCTCCTCTTCAAACTATGGTGGTGCATCCCTGAGCTCAAAATCATTTAGTGCATCTAAAGTTTCTAAACATACCTCCTCATATGAGTTAGCATGATTTGAAAAGATCTTATCATATTCCAAATTATTGGTGATGACTAAGTAGTAATCGTCATCATCGACTGGACCCACTATGAAGCTTACTCTTGGTCTTGATTGAGAGCTTTTGCATTCATTCTTCAATTTTCTTTTGAAATAGTCTTACATGTGTTGTGACCAAGTATGTGGGATTAACCCTTTCTTTGCTAAGTTTAAACACATGGCGAGTACCAATCAAAAGGTAATTCTATTAAATCTTGATATGAATCATCCTCAAGTTTTACATTAACTTCTTAACTTAAGGATGATGCTCCTAGAAAGAACCTCTGGGTCTTCACATCTGTGGATGACTTAGGGGCTTCTTTAACTACCAAACCCTCAACTTTTTATGAAGAAAGTGGGGTAAGACCGCTAAGGTTCCCAACTATCAGCCTGACTATTTCACATACAAACTTGGATACACTTATGCTTTGCTTTGGAGCCTAGTCTTTATCACTATCATGCTCAAGTGTCACCTCAAAAAGGATCTACTATTGAGAAGAGTTGGTGTGCTAACCATATAAGACTCATCGTCTGAACTAGATTTTAAGTCTATGTGGATAGTAGGTGTACTCCTAGTGGCTGGGACATACCTCCTTTTAAGTGGCCAATATGGAGGCTTTCTACCTCGGGGGCTGCCTCTAAACTATGCCTAGTGGAGGTCGAGTCATCATACCCATATGTTTGAATGGAGTAATGAAGTGTTGGTGGAATCTAATGTCAGGCTACATATCCTCCCCTAAGTGCATGTCTCGCTCCCTTCTATTTTCTTTATCTTTCTTTTTTTATTTCTTTTTATTTTTCTTTTCTTTCATTTTTGTCCCTCATGAGGATCTTGAATAAGCTCATGAGAATGGACTTGTTAATTTTGAGAAGGAAATAGGCTATATCCTCATATATCTAACCTCATGAACTGTGAATGGTTTAAGATCTTTTTTAACACAGTACTCAATCCCACCTCTCATGAACTTCATGCACTGATGTAGAGAGGATGGAACTGTGTTGTTTTCATGTATCCACAATCTCCCAAGCAAAGCATTAAAAGATGTATCTGAGTCAATGATATGAAACTTGGCTTCAGTCTTCCAATCATCTATCTCCAATGCAACACTATAGAGCCTAAGGCCTTCTCGCTTTGTTCATTGAATCCTCTCAATATCATCCTCTCCTTTTGTAGTTTGGAGATGTTGATCCTTAAATAGGCAAGGTTTCTTAGACTCATAATGTTGACAATGCACCACAGTCGGAGAACTCGATAACTATATCTTCCAACATCCACTATTATGTAAAGAGGCTGGTTATGCTCTGTCGTCCCTAGAAGTAGGTCTTCATCACTGAATGTAACTCTTAGAATATCTTTCATGCTATGTGCATCCTCTTCAATAGTGGTTAGCTAAGCTAAGCATATCTTTGGATCAAGTAGATCCTTGATTAGAGATTCCCTCATCTCTTTGGATAAGACAAGGGCATCATATATGCTTAACTTAGCTGACAACTTTCTAAGATGAGCTAGAACATTGTAATCAACTCTGACGTGGTCCTCCATAAGCATATCCATAGGTGGAGCATCCTATGGAGGGACTATCTGCTCATTGGAACTAATGACTTATTTACCCTTATCCTGAGGTGTTATCCTAGGAGGTAGAACTTTGTCACTATACAGGTTGACTTATGTGACTTCATGGAATGATGAACTTGTGGAAAGTTCTACTTCTCATCAGGCATACCTACAACTTCTCTTATGGGATCCTCATAGTCGGTTGACACCAAGTCAATCTTAAGAGGTGAACCCAATTGATTTAGAAAGGAAAAGTTATATTCTGAATCAGAAGAGAGAGGATCAAAATTACTAGAGCTATATTATTTTCTAGACTTGGAGAATTTTCAATAGGAATAAAATCAAGAGTATTAGAAGTGGACAAGATGTAAGTAAAATCTATTTTCTTCATTGACTTCTTTTTGGGTGGAGGTACATGATAGAAATCTAATAAAGTAAGTGTAAGGATTTAATGTCTTTGTTCATTGATACAATGCTTTTGCCGATAGAAGAGAGCTAGGAGAGGAAGAAGTAGTGGATGCAACTATGGATGGAGTGCTGGACTGGACAGTGGTTGTTCTAATGAACTATCCCAGGAAAGTAAGGTGAAAATGTTAGGCTCTCACCTTCTTCAAATTATCTTTAGCAACTTGCAAACTTTCCTTGAAGTTGGAGGTTTGAGCTGGCTTAAGCACTTGTAAAGAGAGTTTCTTGATCTTAGAAACCACTTTATAGAGGTTTGGATAAGATAATATCCCAACCATCTTTTGTCTTAAGAGGATCCCAAGTATACCCAAAATTACCCTAATAAAACTGGATGGTTGTTTGAATAAGTATTCCTTGGGGATAACTACAGTGCCTAACTTGTAGCTATGCTCAAGCTAGTCCTTAAAAGTAATACAATCCTCTAAGACATGGCTAATCATGCGATCGTAGGAGAAATAGTTAGGATCATTACTCTTGCTCACTTCCTCCAGCCTCTTGGGCTCTAGTAATTGAAAGTCAGGTTTCTTTAAGAGATTTTAAAGATTTTCCTAACTACCTCCCTCTTGAATGAACATGGCTTATTTAATCTATCTGTAAGAGTTGGTGGGTAATAGCTACCTGGTGGTGGGTAGGAGTAATGTTATTGGGTAGACTACTGAGGTGGAGGGAATTATCATTGTGGCGGCTGTGGTAGTTGATATGATGGTGGTGGTGGTAAATGAGGTGAAAAAGAAGCCTATTGAGCTCAAGGTCTCTCATACTAGACTCTGGATGGTTTCTTCCCTCTATCCACTAACACAACTCTCCCTGACTTCTTTTCAAACACTTTTGACTTGGGTCGAGATGATTGGGGGAAGGACAACTATTTGGCTTCCTCTTATATGTTAGTCTCTTGTTGATTAGTTTCTCAAATCTTGATGGTAAAGCCCTTAAGCATGAAGGTGATCGGGCCATGGATATTCTTAAGAAGAATCTCAATGGCATGCTATTGGGATAGCTGCGGTTCACATTTCATGCTCAGGTTGTTCTACCTGAGAATATAATCAATAAGGGACACATTGGGATTTTGCTTCATTACAAAGAGGTCACCTGCAGTCACTCTTTGTTGAGCTTTAGCAAATCTCTTGACGAAGAGGTGCTCCAACTCAAAAAAAGTCCTCACCGAACTATTGGGCAGTTTGGCATACCAATCAAATGCAATCCCTGTTAGGCTGCTGATAAAAAGTCCGAACAAGAGTGTGTCACTTCCACCTATGTTGCAGCAGCCTGCTCTAAAATGTGCAATATGTTGATGCGAGTTCTCACTACCATCAAAGATCTTGAAGAAAGGTGGCACAAAACCCTTGGGGTATTGAACTACATCAAATTCCTTCAGGTATGGTCTACCCCTTGGAATAGATGAGCTCCCCTTGGCTTGCGCCATCACTTCCCTCACCTGCTGCTCCACCATATCCTTGATTTCCTTTTCATGCATGGAGGTGTCATCGTGACCTTCTTATGCAAGCTACCAACATCGTCCTTTATGGGAGTGCACCTAGGATGGTCTAAAGTATGTACCAACTCTGGTCTGTCACTACCATAGGAGAAGGCTATGGCTAGGGCTGAGGTCTACAATGCTAAAACCACTACCGTCAACTCCTTTACATTCTTCTCCATCCTATCAATGTGATCATCTTTCTATCTGAGTTAGTGGAGGAGGTGTTGAATTGAGTGAGAAGTGTCAACTTCCTTGAGCACGACACCTTCCAGGCTAAACTGATCCCGCTATAAGGACCCTATGTGTCAACCATGTGGATCTCAGTTGTGTCATCAAACATGTCATCCTCATCAGGATCGAAGCTGACTCTATCCTCCTCATGATATGAATGGTCACTTCTGAGAATTTATCTTTTCTCGACAAAGTAGTCCCTTAAGATGTCATTTAGTGATCGATCAACTATGCCTGGCTTGACCGGCATGAACACTCACTGACGACTGTCTGCAAGACTATGCTCATCTATCTCTATGCACCAGATGCTTCCTATTAACAAGACTTCTTCACTCAGAGGATCAACTTTCATGGGGACTATATCTATGTCTCCTCCCCTCTCTCCATCTATCTACGGTGGAGGTAGTGTGACCATGACATCCTTGGGTCACCACTCCTTCTAATCATAGTAGGGGGATCGAGCAGGGGAGCTCGATCTCACCTTAGTAGGTGGAGTGGATGGAGTGGGATCCTTAAGTCGTAGTCTGATCACTAGTAGGGATGGTCTTTCCCTGGATGGGGGCTTCTAAAGCTTGGCAGGGGTGGTAGATCTATAAGCTGAATGGCTGATGGTGGACGGTGAGTGGAGCGATGTGATACCAACACCGACTACCTCTCAGATGGAGATCTCCCTCATGTTAGGTGTAGTAAGAACAATCTTGTATAATGATCATCTAATAGGGTGAAATCGGGAGGCCGATTTCACAGCACCTCATCTCTCTCTCTTGCTCATTTAGGCTGATACTCAAACCATGGCTATCTCCCTGTGGATCTAACCCCTAATGCTTGGGATCATGGACCTCAAATCAAATAATGTACCAGACTCTGAGCATTTGTAAGCTTTACCAACTTGGCGAAGAATAGTCTTAAGACCGGCATAGGGCCTCCTACGCTCCCTAGCCAGTATCTCAAAGTGTGTTGGTGGTGGAGATTATGTAATCCTCCTATAGTCCTCCTCTCCATCTGAGGCTGAGATTGGGTGAAACCTACTGCCACTCAATAGTGAAGAGGTCTCATGGGGAGAACCCTCCTTAGTGATGTGGGAGGCAGCATCAATCTCCCTAGCTACTCACTTGTGGTCCCATTTGACCTTCCTATTTTGTTATGGTGTTGGCTGTGGGTTAATAAAGCAGAGAGAGAGAGGCTGGAACCTACCTCAAGGTAGAGGAGACTATCTCAGAAGCCAAGATAGTCTTCCCCTTTGGGGTGACCAAAGAGGAGGTAGTAGCTCTCCTGGCTATGGTGGGGAAGCGAACTGTTGGCGTAGTGCGACACTAACATTGATCAAGGTGTGGTAACCACGATAGCCTTCCTCTTCAGTGAAAGGAACGGTCAGATGGAATGTCAAAGAGGATAAGTGGCATTTGTCTCGCCACCTCCTCCCTGCTAATAGTTGTGAGGGCTGTCCCCTCACACATAACTTGGACTCCCTTGAAAACATGACCAAAGTAAATTAGATGAGTGGTGGTGGTAGTGGTGAGAATGGCCTGATCCAAGGTCAAATCTACACCTGAGGGAAAGGAGAAAACAAACTTTCCAGCCATAATAACTTCACTGATTGGTGAATGAAAGATAGACTATGCTGAAATCACAGAATTTGTTGAAATATAACTGAGTTAGACACTTGCTTTAATGTTTGTCTTTAGTCATTGACTTCTAAATTGGATTTGGAATTTATACCCACTTAACAAATTTAGGTATGCTAAGTGGGGTTCACTAAAATTTTGGAGAGATTTTTTATAATTGGAGGAGAGACTTTGTCATATGATTTTGATTTAGATCCATACTCAACAAATTTAGGTAGGTTGAGCGGGGTTCAAATATTCGAAGAGACTTTGGATATATATATATATATATATATATATATATATATATATATATATATATATATATATATTTGAAAATTTGTGTGTGTGTGTGTATATTGAAAATTTGATTTGGAAAACCTTTACTTAGCAAATTTGGTATGCTAAAAAAAGTTTTTCAATTATATGTTTGAAAATTTTGTGAAAACATCTTTGTTTGTGATGATTGTTATGGGTGTGATATATGTTGATTTGATTTGAAAATGGGACTTTTACTTAACAAATTTGGTATGTTAAGTAGGAACTAAGTGTGTTTGATTTGAAAATGAGGCTCTTACTTAACAAATTTGGTATGTTAAGTAGGAGCCAAATGTATTTGATATGTATTGATTTTGAAAATGAGGCTCTTCCTTAACAAATTTTGTATGTTATGTAGGAGGCCAAAAGTGTTTGATGTATGTGTTGATTTTCTTTGAAAATGAGGCTCTTACTTAACAAATTTGGTATGTTAAGTAGGTGCCAACTATGTTGAATATGTGTTGATTTGAAAATGAGGCTCTTACTTAATAAATTTGGTATGTTGAGTAAGAGCCAAAATTATGATTTGTGTTGATTTCAAAATGATGCTCTTACTTAACAAATTTGGTATGCTAAGTAGGAGCCAAGTGTGTTATGATTTGTGTTGATTTGAAAATGAGGCTCTTAACAAATTTGGTATGTTAAGTAGGAACCAAGTGTGTTTGATTTTAAAATGAGGCTCTTACTTAACAAATTTGGTATGTTAAGTAGGAACCAAGTGTGTTTGATTTAAAATGAGGCTCTTACTTAACAAATTTGGTGTGTTAAGTAGGAGCCAAGTGTGTCATGATGTGTATTGATTTGAAAATAAGGCTCTTACCTAACAAATTTGGTATGTTAAGTAGGAGGCCAAATGTGTTGTAATATGTATTGATTTGGTTTCTCTTTTTGAAAAAGAGGGGGGAAATTATATTTGATAAATATGTTATGTCAAATACAGTTCAAATGTGTTGTGGTTTTGAAAGAGAGAAATCTATTTAACAAATTTAGGTATGTTAAATAGATATTTTGTGATTTTTGAAAATGGGACTCTCATTTGACAAATTTGGGTATGTTAAATGGAGTCCAAATGTGATTTGATTTTCAAGACTTTGGAAAAGAGGAATTCCACTTAACAAATGTGGGTATGTCAAATAGAATTCAATTTGTTTTGATTTTCTAAAAAGAAAGGGAACTCCCATTTGAAAGTTTTTTGGGTATGACAAATAGGGGTTCAAATATGCCTTAATTTTGTGTGTGATTTCTTACTTTTGAAAAGAGGGAAACTCCAACTCTAGCAGATATGGAATATGCTAAGTGGAGTTTCAATTTTATATCATGATTTCATTTGAAAATAGAATCTTCATTCAACAAATTTGGGTATGTTGAATGGACATAGCTATTTTCAAAATGTGCTTTTTTTTTAAAAGAAGGGGATTTTAAAAATTATTGATTTTGATTATGAAAAGAACCCCATGTAACAATTATGGGAATCATTAAATGGGGTTTGGTTATTTTTATGCAATTGAAAACTTCTTCTGAATCTTGTGCAAATCTTTTGTTATGTTTTTGAAAAGTGCTTTTAGAAAGAGTGCCACTTTGCAAAAGGATTTATTTTCTTGAATATAAGATGAACCTTGTCTCACCAAGCTAGTGGTAAGGTGGTTCTAGATTTTAGTCTTCTCCTTTCATTAGTTAATTTTATCTTTTACCTATTTGGGGACCCAATAAGGGTTTCAAGACCTACAAGGAGTGAGGTCCTAAAACCTAAAGGATGTTGGCTAGCTTTGCTTAAGGATGAAATAAACTAAGTGCCAAGGAAAGATAGTCTTGGACTTTATAGAAACTATAAGTCCATTATCGATGCTTGGTCACAATAATTGTCTACTAGAGATGGAGAGAGGAACTGTCCCCAATGGAGTCACCAAAAAATCTGTGGTGTTTATTTTTGGAATGCATATGGGGGACACCATGCAGATTTAAGAGAGTACTTATTGAAGTGATCAAGTATGATATTGAGGTATGATATATTATCTCAAAAGATAGAGACATCACCCTTTAATGGACCTAATCACCTAATAAGAACTCCTAAGGCATGATGGGTCTTTGAATATACTAGAGATTTTTCCTCTACTTTACATGGATGAATGAAGTGAGGTTTATATTAAACTAGGTTCTAAAGTTCCCTATGGGGGAAAGCCCCCATAGTTAATTACATCTTAAGGAAGGTGAATTCCTTAAGAATACTCTCGATTAAAGTAGGTAATTATTGTCTCCAAAGATTCCAAAGATAAGACTATCAATAAATTAGCTATATTGGAAACACAAATGGGAAAGATCAAGGAGAAGACTTATTTTGGAAGACAAAGGGAATAAGTAAGAAATGCCCATGATATTAGGAGACCTAGTGAGCATTCCAATCTATCCTATGGTTGGCCTTTATATGTTTGAAATTGAAAGGGATTATGTGTTTGAGTTGAAATTTTATTAGATTGCTAAGGCTTATAATCCACTAACACAAGGTTAGGGAAATGCCTAAAAGGTGAGAATTTATGCTTGTAGCTGGAAGGAAATAGCTACCTCAAATTTTGAATCTAGGGAGCTTTGGCATAAGCCAAGGCATGACCTAAATCTAAACAAAAGTGGGTGTATGGTTTACCTCCAAAGAGAGCGCAAACCACCTGACTGCTGGACTTATAACCACTTGGAGTGGCACTAATTAATTCCTCCTATGCTTTAAAACTATGTAGGCAAGTCATATGATTTTGCAAGATAGATAGCTTGTTATTATTTAGAAAGATACTAAAGTCCTTAAACCCACTCCCTAAGAGACTAAAGCATGAGTGGTATGAGTAATCATTCAATCTAATGCAAATCTTTTAAAATTTATTTATATTTGACACTTCATTTTGATAAAAGGCTTTGGGATTTCTTATGCCTAATGCATGTTAAAATGAGATTATGGACTAAATCGAGAGAAAGAGGTGTTTTCCATCACAGATGAGACCCTCAAAGGTCAAGTCTTCCTCTATCGTGCAAGAATGGAAACCCTCTCTTAGTAAGAGTGAAGCAATATGAATGCATGATGTTAAACATACAACATTCAGCTAATGGGTTGCTAAATATTTTCATTATCTTAATTTATTGCCTAGTCTTTTTGTGAGGTTATGAGTTATTTAGAACTTTAGTTATGAGTTGTAGTTAGGTAAAAGATTTATTTTCTTCTAAGAGCTTAATCAGATCTAGGCCACACATTAAATCATCATTCATAAAGAAACTATAAAAAGGCATGTTATTTCTATTGCAATTTAAACATAACATCAAGCATTTTTATAAATCTAACGCAAAGAATAAAAGGTCGGTACTGTTGGGTACCATCGTACAACCCAAAAATAGAAATGGGTAGCTGAGCTCTACCATTACACAACCCGAAATATGAAAGAATAATTATAATTTACAAATAAATATTATGGCGGTCTTCTTACCTTCATTCTTCATATCTCCTTCATTTCTTCATTTGGTTTGCTTATTTTGATTTGGTAGGCTTCAAGACATCACATGGCACCCCAGGGCTAAGCCTTCTGGCCAATGTTTATTCTTATCCCCCATAACACTAATCCTAATTCCTAATTTAAAATTATATTAAAAATAGAAAAGTAAATCTAACTACACCTGTAAAATAAGTGTTAGCTAAACACACCATTCAACCCAAGCAGTTATATGAATAATTTGGACTTAGCACCCTGCATAGGGCAAACCCACATGTCTTGGATTATGATTATGCTTAAGAGTTTAAGCAACCTATAAAAGAGAGCATTTATATTTATTTTAAGCATCTCTTAAGCAGAATCCCCTATAGAAAACATGATTAGGCTAATTACAGTCTAACATCCTATCTATGAAACATACACCCTAACATCCAGTCTAAAATAATACATAACAAAACCAAACATACATCATACCATGCACCGCCCTAACATAAAGCTATAAATGGTAACTTAGTTCTAATGTATGTGTATTAAGGCTTGTGTGGTATGCCTTAGCTAAGCTTTGTTATAATTTTTGAAGTATAAAAAGATGTTCAATCATAAGAGGTTGATTTAAATTTAAGTGGTTTAATTGATTTGAAAATTTTACTTTGTTTTTTCTTTAGTTTCATTTGACTTACACTTAGCAACTAAGTCTTATAAAGAAATGAAATGGAGAAGATTACTCTATTTTATCCCTACCTTAAGTCACATTAAAAGCATATTAATTAATCAATTCTCTTTAGTGTTTGGCTTATTATATATTATAAATTAATCTTAAGTTTAGGTTCACTTTAAATAATCATATTCAATAAGAGAGGCATCTTAAGATTAATTAGAATGAATTAATATTACATGACACATTTTTATTCATTTCCTTCCATCATATATAATATGCATGTGACTAAATCCTTAGTATTCAATATGTCGTAGCACGCTTAAATGATGGATGTAAGTATATACATTTGGAATTTAGATGTTTCATTTGATTGAATTATTTTATCATATTAATTTAAAGCTCTATCCAAATCCTTATATAAAAATACATAGAGATGAAATTAAATAGGTACATGTCATTGTTAACCAAGGAAGTGAGGTAATCAAATGACCACCTTGTGGCTAGATAAAGCCTCATGTTCCCGAGATATCCAAACTATATACCCATTACATTCAAACATATATAAATTTAAACACATGAACATAAGAAGGAAGACTTTAAACCATATGATCAATCAATTCAATCACTTGAACAAATATGAATGCATGTATTTCTTAGTGAAAAAGTGGATTTTCATTCATTAGCTAAATGCACATTCAAGTGCATAAAAGTTTGAAGCAAATACTTTGTCATTGTTAAACCTAAGGAGTGAGGTAAAGACCACCTAGGGGCTACTTAAAGCCTTGCGTCCCCAAAATGTCTACATTAGATATACCCACTACTCTCAAATACACATGAATTTACAAATAACTACAAGAATGGAAAATCATTTCAAAAGTTGTATTTGATTTAATTGAATGAAGATTTCCATTCATTAGCTAAATGCACACACAAGTGTATAAAATTTTTAAGTAAATACTTCACCATTATTAAACTAGGGGAGTGAGGTAAAGACCTCTTTGGGGCTACTTAAAGCCTTGCATCTTTGGAATGTCCAGACTAGATATACCCACTACTCTTAAATACACATAAATGTATAAATAACTACAAGAATGGAAAAATCATGCAAAAGTTGTATTTGATTTTATTGAATTATTTGTATATGTGAGCTAAAGTTCTATCTAAGTTCTAACATAGAGGTACATAGAAATGAATATAAACAAATGTTATGTCCTTTTCAAATGAACTATACACTTGTTGATATTCAAACTTTATATAAATCTATGTAGGGTGAAGAAAGAGAACTTCATATCACATACTATAAACCATAGGCACATGCAAGCATATGAATATTTATAATTATCATCACTCCATATATTGTAATTGATTTATATACTTTTTAAAGATAATTTTGATTTAATAGTGATAACCGCCACACATATTTTCAATTTAAATTAACACATGCAAGCTTAACATAAAGAAAATCATTTCATTTAATTGATTTTTTTTTTTGAAAAAGATGTATGCATAATTATAAGTGACATACAATATTTAATATAATTGGAAAGAAATAAAGAGACATAAGCACATGATTTCATTCAATCCAATTAACTCCTAAGGACAATCATACTAAATAAGATCATTAAAATAAACCAAATCTTCTTAAAGTCACTTTTAAATCATGTTTGATTTTATTTTAAGAAATGGAAAGAAAGAGGTTTTCTAATCTAATCCCATTCCCCATGTGTGAGTTAATTTGATTTTATGAAAAGGTGATTAGGTTGATTTTATAGATTAATTATGTTAAAGTATGAATCAAATCAATTAATTAAACCCTTACCTATGTTACCTTAAGGTAATTAATTAAATGATTATGAGCCAATATAATATGCAAATGAATTTAAAAGTAAATAGCAATGATCCTATCAAATGAAAGGGGCCTAATGTAATTAACTCACAATCAAAGAGTAATTAAACTTAAGGAACTTACATTAATTACTTCTATGGTTTTCTCACATATTTGAGCAAATCATAATTTCATTAAATCTCTTTAGTCTATTAAACACCTACAGACCTACCCATGAATTAATTAAAGAAAATCAGATCCATTGTAAAATTTAATTAAGCTAATTAAGTAATTAATTAGTTAATTAATTCCTAATTAAATTCTCTTGAAAAGTAAAGGAAATTTAGGGAAAAGATTAGAAAAAAATATCCCAATCACATTTCCTAAACATCCCTATTGTTAATCAGTGTCGAATGAGTCCAATTAATTAGTTAATTTTTTATATGTTTAATTAATCTTTAATTAAGTTAAGAAGGTAATTAGAACTTAATCAATAAATTTTCTCATTTAATCATCTAGTAAATTCCAAGAAAAATAGGGGAGGTAGAGGTCAACCCCTTAAGCAACCTCAAAAAATTTGAAACTAATTGGAAGATTAATTAGGGAATAATTAGGTTAATTAAGTTTTAATTAAACCCTAATTAAGAAAAAATTACTATTCAAAATTAATTAAGAATAATTTTAATGGATTCCTCTCTAAAATACCTTCAAAATGAGCCTTTATTTATATTTTTTTTGAAATTTTCTATAATTAATTATGAATTATTGAAGTTTCAGCCTTAAAAACTATTAAATTAACCTAATTAAGCCTTAATCCCATCAGTGCCATATGATTCACTTTCCACACAAGAGCTGATTATTTAAGTTCATATCCATGACTAACTCGGATGACACGCTTTCGGGGTCGAACAAGATGATGGCCATGATCAAACCTATGACTAAGGAGGGATCAAGCAACAGAATTAGCATGATTTAATCAAAGCTATTTATTTCAATCATGGAACAGATGGCCCATGATCTCTCTTCCTATGAATGATGAACAACGAAGCTCGTCTGTCATGGATCGCTCGATCCAAGCTCACCCAAGCTTGAATTCATTCCATAACCACCCCACACCTTTGCGAAAAGGATCCACGAAGATCCAACAGCTAGGATCGGCTCACATGCAACGTTTCTTCATAAAAGACCAACCCATTTTTGCATAAAGCTTAGTTTTAATGGATTTACCTCACCGAAGCTAAGACCAGTGGTTTATGCACTTGAGGAAGCTTCGTCTAGTTGAGACAAAGCCTGCGAGCAATAATTGATCCCAGTGGATCTTGATTGTCCAAGAACCAAGCTTTTTGATCAAGTCGGCCTCAGTTGATTTGAAGCTTAGGAAATGGCTTTGGTAGCATCAATGAGGTACGTGGAAGGTGTGTGTAGGAGGAATTGAGCTTTGATTGAGAGAGCAAGAAGTTTGGATCAGGATTGAACTCCATTGTTTAGGCTGCACTCGATAGGAGAAAATTTGAAGTGGGGAGGCTTTGGGGAAGCTTTGGATGTGCTAAGGAGTTCGTTTTTCTCTTGGGAGTTTAGAGGAGATGAATGCCAGTGAAATCCAATTTGAATTGAGTGGGTATATCCCTCAATTTACTAAAGTGGAAGGACGGGTTTGTCTCTAATTTTTAGCCACCATGTCTTGATATGGTCTAATTACTGATCCAATGGGTTCTCGGTTGTAAGGGAGGTGAGTTAACCCAATGACCCATATAGGTATTAGCACACTTAGTGGGCTGAGGTTAGTTGAACCCCGGATGGGTGAGGATGTCAAGTGATGGGATAGTGGACTTTGCCATTTATGGGTGGAATCCTATGCAAAGAGGACTTGACCAATGGACAATGGCTTGGATTTGAGTCACTTAGTTTTTGGGATAACTTTAGGCTAACCTAAGATGAGTTTGGGTTAGATGGCTCCAATGGATAATGGGTTGGTTTCATGGGTTTTTGCTCAATTTGGTCATATGGGTTCAATTTGGGTCATATTGGGTTATGTTGACCAATTGGGCAAATTAGGTCAAACCAAGACTTCGATTTAGTTCAAATGATGATTTGAAGTGTTTTGGTTCAAGTGGTTTCAATCAATTTGGCCTAGGTTTCATTTTGGCTCATTTGGATTCATATAGGTCAGTGAGTTGATAATTTGACCAAATTCAAATTTGGTTGGGTGTTGGTTTAAGTTCAGTTGGTTACTTAAAAATGATTGTAGGCTTTGGTTTGCATCAATTTGAATTTAATTTGGATTTTAGTCAATTTCATCTTTTAGGTCAATTGGGCTAGGTTGGGTCCAATTGACCAAATTAGAGCTTTCGTCAAGTTCAAAAATGAATTTGGAATGAACTTGAACTATTGGTTGCAATCAATTTGGGTTAGATCATGATTTGAACCATTTTGGCATTCTAGGCCAATTTCAGTCAACTTGGGTCAAATGGCCAATTGGACTTAGTTTAGCTTAATTAAGGATCAAGTCATGTTCAATCATTGATTATGAGTTGGTGTGAATCAGTGGTTTTAATCAATTTGGTGTATGGGAATTTTGGCTAGTTTAAGTTTCATTTGGGCTAAGGGTTGACTTGATCAAATGATTAAGTTGACTTGGTTTGACCCAATTCAAGGTAATTGATCATTCTAAGGTGATTGTTGATCATATATGAGGCTTGGATGGGATTGGTTCAATCCAATTTGGGTTGGATTAGAACTTGGCTCAAAAAGGTCCTTTAGGCCACTTTGGGTCAAGTGAGCCTAAATGGGTCAATTGGCTTTATTTTTGCTTGATTAAGGTTTGGTTGGATTTATATATGAGCTAGAGTGAAATATAAATTCAACTGCAATCAATTTAGAGTCCAATGGACTTTGGCTCATTTGAAGTTTTCAATACAAAAAGGCTAACTTAGGTTGACTTGAATTTGGTTTGATGATTGTAAGTTTCATTTATATTTGGATAGATGATTGAAGGAATGATTAATTCAAGAGAAAATCCAATAATTTTGACTTAATTTGGATAGGATTTGGCTAAGTCCAAGGAAATGGCTTAAAAGGCTTGAATTAGGTTTTGATTTGATTTTTGGTATTATTTTGGCTAATTGAATTTATATTTCATTTATATTTGTGAATATAAATGAAGATATAAATGATTCATGAAAAAATCACTTGAGTTTAGAGTGATTTGGAAGCAAATTGACTAAGCTCATAAAGGTAGGTCAGAAGGGCTTAGAAGGGGAATTGATTTAGTTTGGCTTAGTTTAGGTTATTTTAATGTGGGTTTAATTTATATTTATGAATATAGATTAATATATAATTGATTTATAAAGAAACCAATTGATTTTGGGTTGATTTGAATGTGATTTGGCCAAGCTTAAGGAAGTAGGTCCATATGGCTTGGGAAGGGTCTTGGTTGGATTTGGTTTAGTTTGGTTTAGTTTTGGTCATTTGAATGCAGGTTTCATTTATATTAATTAATATAAATGAATATATAATTTATTTATAAAGAAACCAATTGGTTTTGGGTTGATTTGAATGGGATTTGGCCAAGCTTAAGAGGTAGGTCTATATGGCTTAGGAAGGGTCTTGATTGGATTTGGATTTAGTTTGGTTTAATTTTGGTCTTTTAAATGTGGGTTTCATTTATATTTGTGAATATTTATGAATACATAAATGATTTATAAAGAAACTAATTGATTTTGGGTTGATTTGAATGGGATTTGGCCAAGCTTAAGGTGGGTCCATATGGCTTTGGAAGGGTCTTGGTTGGAATTGGATTTAGTTTGATTTAGGTTTGGTCATTTGGGTTTATATTTCATTTATATTTGTGAGTATAAATAAAGATATAAATGATTTATGAAGAGATCAATCAAAGTTGAGTTGTGTGAAGATTTGTCTAAGCCTATGGAATTCAATCATAAGGTTTTATGAAGAATTTTGGACTTAAATTTGATCATGGGATTGAATCATTTGAAGTTGGATTTGAATTGGAATTTGATAGTTTGGTTGAAGGATTGAATTTATATTTGAGAAAAATCAAATGAATTGATTTATTTGAATTTGGCTAAGGCTAAGTCCATAAGAAGAAATCAAAAAGCCTAGGAAGGGTTCTGAATTTGAGTTTGATCATGGATTTCAATCAAATGTTTTGGAATTTGGATTTGGACATGGAATTTGAATTAGGATTTGAGGTTTGGCTTGAGATTTGGATTTGAATTGGATTTAAATTGGATTTCAAAAGGTGCATATGGATTAGGTTTAGGCCATAGGGTGGATGATTCCCTTAATTCTTAAGGCATGGCCTAATCCTATGATTAACTCTTCTAAGTCTCTAGGCTTAGGTTAAGTGTTCACCTAATCACTAGAAGTGTCTTAAGGCTAAGAAACTCTTAGTGTCTATAAGAGTCCTAGATCTATGTTGGGAGTTTAAGGCTCACTCCAAAAGTTAGGTCAACAAAAGGACCCCCAATAGGTGTGGTGTAACTAATAAGGCACACCGCACGTATTGGCCTTGAAGATGATCAACAATGTCCGAAAGACTGTGAGCACTAATGAAAATGATCCATACCTAAATCAAAGAAGGTAGATAGAATCACAATCTTAGTGCAATGCAACTCAACTTATGCCAAGGGCACAAGAGAGCAAAGAAGATTTGTTTGGAGTTTCATGTCAAGGACATGAAGGAAGATCCTCTATGGGATCACACATGCATTGGATATGACATGTGAGAGGTTTATGCTAAGGGAATAAAATGAGAATATGCTGGGGATTGAGTATATGAACCTTCCACTAGGGAAGCAGGTTCAAGCTATCTACTTGGGATATGGATTTGAATTTGATTAATATGGCTTAGGTAAAGAAGGTCTGTTGGGAATCAAAAATTATAATTTATCAGGGATTGGTGGATGAACCTTCCATTAGGGAAGCAAGTTTAGGTCATGTGAGTTTGATTTCCTGAAGGTATCCACTAGGGGATAGGAGTTGGTTAAATTTTGTTGGTAGGAATCCACTAGGGGTGAGAATTTGATTTGATTTAATATATGATTATGGTGTTCCACTAGGGAGAGGATATAATTTGGTTTAATTTGAGGTTGAGGGCATATCTGCTAGAGATATTAACTCGGATCCACTAGGGATAAGGTTAATTTGATTTATGGGTTTCTTTGGTTTGTTTTGGGAAGTTTCATTAGGGATAAGAGTGGATTTAATTTATAGACTCTATCAGTGTGCGATGGATCTACTGAGAATGGGCTTTGTTAGCCTTTGCCTATCTTAAATTTACAAATCCAAAGGGATAATCTTCCAGCCACGAGGGTAGAGCTAAACAACCTAAGGGTGCCTACTGAGAGAGTGCTGCTAGGGACTTATCTTAACTCAAAAATACTCAAGGCTAATTTTATTTTAATTTAATGGACCCTATCGGTGTGCGATAGATTCACTAAGAAGGGGCATATCAGCCTTGGCCTATCTTAGATTTACAAATCTAAAGGGAAAGTCTACGGGTCGTGGGGTAGAGCTAACCAACCTAAGGGTGTCTTTTAGTGCACAACAGTTGAGCTAGGAAGAAAGCATAGACTTGCATCATTTCAAAGCAGAGAATAGCAGCTAGGTTGATTTGTTTGTACCACAACAAATTGAACTTCACCTAAGGCTGTCCGTCAGTATGCAACAGTTGTGCTGGAGAGAATGCATGTAGACTTACATCTTCTAAAGCAAGGATGACCATTGAGGTGACATGTTGGTGGCACAACAAGTCGAACCCAACCTAAGGGCGACTACTGAGAGAGTGCCTACTGGGGACCTATCTCAACTCAAGAGTAGTCAGGTGATTCATATAAGGATTTTTATAGACACTGCCCTAAAGATAGGATTCTTGCTTGGAAAGGTATGGGGTGTCCCTAATAAGTGAATATATATTTTTTATTTATATGTTTGCTTAGACCCAATTGGTGTGCGAGGAACCACACTGATAATGTGTTATATCGACCTTGTCCTATCTTAGACTTACTGGACCAAGGAAGAATCTGCATATCCACAAGATGGATTTGCCAACCACAGGAGTGGCTACTAGGAATGGGGGACTATCCAATCCAAGAGTAACTCGGATAGTGTCTAAATGGGATTGCTAAGGACGTGATCCAAATAGAGTGCCCACAAGGGAGGTGTCACTAGGGGCATTATCCAGGACCCTATAAAAGAAAGCCTATAGGAGTATGATGGCCAACTCAAGGAGAAAGCTTGTAGACTTACATCTATCATGAATTGTGTATGCACCAGGTGGGCGTTGTCAGCATAGAGAGGACCAACCAACCTAAGGTGTCCGTCAGTGTACAATGATCAATCTAAGAAGAAGGCTTGTATACTTACAACTTCTTAGAAGGAAATGATCATCAGGATAGTCTATCATTCACATAATAGATTCTATCCAACCTAGGGTGACTACTAAGTGGGGAGTCTCACGAGGACTAACCTGACTTGAAGTAGGAGGAGGAAAGGAGTGGGACTTATCCTAAGCCTCAAATATACTCAACCAGTGTAATGATGGCTAGTTCAAGAAGAAAGCATGTAGATTTACATCTTTTTAAACAAAGTAACATAAGGTAGCTTACCAGATACACAGTAAGGCCTACCAAACTAACAAGGTGCTCATCAGTTTGCAATGATCAAGTCAAGGGGAAAGCATGTTGACTTAAATCCTCTTAATAAGGAACCTCTGGGGTGACACACTAGTAGAGTGGCATGTCAGCCCGGCCTTGAGCAGCTAATGAGTGAGTACCACATGGGACTTTATCCCACATCAAAGTAGCCCTAGATGAAAGATATGTGTTTGTTTTATATGTGGTTGTGTGTAGTTTATGTTGGTGTTGTGTTGACATAAGATAAGATGCTGCTTGGGTTCTTTACACCAACCCTAAACACATCATGATGAATTCACAAGCAAAGATGTTTTCAACAAAATAGAAGAGATATAATTGAGATAAAAATTTTCATTAATAATTGTTTTCAAACAAGATTTATGGATAATATTTCTGTAGGTAAAGCTCGTTGATTGGAAGCATTGAGTCCTCTCCTTTATGATTTATGAGCTACTCAAGTCCTACTATATAGACCTTCTCTATGGCAAAATGGCCTTCCCAAATGGGTTCAAACTTGCCTCCCATATTGCGACGGGCAACAATTGGTCTCCTCGGAATTAAAATAAGCTCTCCTACTTGAAAAGCTCTAGTACGGACCAACTTGTTGTGAGCTTGAATCATTTTGGCTTTGTATAACTCGAGGTTTGGGCATGCTCGGAGGCGTCTCTCCTCTAAACCATCAAGCTCTTCTAATCGTAACTTAGTGTTCTGCTCTATTGTGATCTTCCTACCCATAGCTATCCTTAGTGATGGGAGTTGGACCTCTAATGGTAGAACGTCTTCAGACTCATACACTAAGGAGAATGGGGTAGATTGAGTTGGAGTTTTGTATGTGGTGTGTTAAGTCCACAAGACTTCTACTAACTGCTCATCCCACTGTCGCTTATTGTCATTGAGTATTTTCTTTAATATTTGGATGAGAGTTTTGTTGAAGGCTTCGGCTAAATCATTTGCCCCGGGTAGTAGATGGTAGAATATCTCTCCAATCTATGTTGTGTCTTTGGGAAAAGCTGTTGATTTTGGTACTCTTGAATGGAGTACCATTATCAGATATAATTCATCGAGGCACCCCAAACCTATATATGATATGGTTCCTGAAAAATTTAAACACATGCTAAGTTGTGACCTCTTTGAGTGGGATTGCCTCAGCCCACTTAAAAAAGTAGTCGGTAGCAGCTAGAATGAATCGATGGCCCTTGGAAGAAGGAGGATCAATCAGACCTACTATGTCGGTACCCCAACACTCAAATGGCCATGAGGCAAAGCTAGGGTGTAGAATGTTGGGTGGCTGGCATAAGAACACATCGTGCACCTAACATTGTGGCATCACCTAGCTACATCCATTTAGCATTTGATCATCGATGGCCAGTAATATCCTAGTCTCTTGATCTTGTCTTTCATCTTTGGACCGGATTAGTGTGATACACATAAACCTGAATGTACCTTGGTCACAACCTTATAGGCCTTATGTTTGTACAAACAATGTAACCACATATGATCGAAGATCCATCAATATAAGGTGCCATCCATGATATTGTAGGAAAGATCTATCTGCTTCATTTGATGCTCTTAAGGTAGTTTGCCTATATTTACATAATCCATGAATTGTTTCCTCCAATCTAACTCTTCATCCTTTTTAACAATGATAACCTCCCCTTCAAGAAAGAATCTCTCGATGAGTTCTACATCAATAAGGGATAATACTTTTCTATTTTGGACACTTATTAGTATGGACTCATCTTTCAAAAATGCCAACTCATTGACAAGCTTGGCTAAAGCACCTGCTATAGTATTCTCTCCTTGAGGAATCTTGTAAATGGTAACCTCTGGTATTTGGGCCAATAACTCTATAGTGTACTTATGGTAATGATGGAGCTTAGGCTTAAGAACCTTATAAGACCAATGTTTTGATTAATGACTAGCTTAGAATCCTCAAAGATGTTGATATTCTAGATGCTTAGAGTAATGGCCAATCAGATCCACATATTCAGCTTTATTGTTAGTGTATGGATTGGACAGATGATATGAGAATCTCATCACATTACAGTCCAGAGTTAGGATAACTATTCTTACCCCTGCCTTTCCCGAAAGAGTAGATCATGGTTCTTCTCCCTTTTGAAATGAAGTCACCATCAAAGTACATCTCCCAATGACAAATACTAGTGTCCCATAAGTTAATTATTTGTTCATCGGGGTGGTCATCACTAAGTGAAGAACCAGCAGGAAGTGGGTGTGTTGCTAAAAAATCCACTAGTACTTGTCCTTTCACGCGCAGAGAGGTATGAAAGTGATATCAAACTGTGACAAAATCATGGTCCATCACAACTGTACGGATAGCATTGGTCGTGTCATGAGATATTACAGTGGATTGATCTTAGAGATCAAGTTCACCTTATGAGAAAGCATGTAGTGCCGTAGCTTTTGGGATGCAAAGATTAAAGCTAGCAATGCTTTTCAAAAGGTGGATAATTTGCCTCAACAGGGATTAGATGACAACTGAGATAGTAGAATGCATTCTCTTTCCCTTCGTCATTAGCTTGGACCAACAAAGCACCAAAGGAGTCATCTAATGCGGTAGTATAGATGATCACTGGGGTAACATATTGGTGGTGCAACAAGTTGAACCTGACCTATGGGCGACTACTAAGAGAGTGCCGCTAGGAACTTATCTCAACTCAAGAGTAGTCAGGTGATTCCTATAAGGAGTTTTACTAACACTGCCCTAAAGATAGGATGCCCTCTTAGGAAAGGTGCCATAGGGAAGTTAATTCCTAATCCATAAGCCAATATATATTTTTTTTGTTTGTTATCTTGGACCCTCTTGGTGTGTGAGGGACCACACTGAGAATGAGCTATGTCGGCCTTGACCTATCTCAGATTTACTTGACCAAGACAATAAGTTCATCCATGGAATATAAACTCCAACCACAGGGGTGGTTACTAGAAAGAGGGATTGTCCAATCTAGTAGTAACCCAAGTAATGCCTAAATGGGGTCGCAAAGGACCTGATCCAAGTAGAGTGCCGACAAAGGAGGTGCCACTAGGGGCATTATCCTAAATCTTATAAATAAGAAAGTCTATAGGTATACAATGGCCAACTCAAAGAGAAAGTGTAACAGACTTACATCTACCATGAGTGGTGTATCCACCAGGTGGGTCACTGTCAGCATAGCGAACACCAACCAACCTAAGGTGCCCGTTGATGTGTGACAATCAGTCTAGAAAGGAGGCATGTAGACTTACATCTCCCTAAAATAGAACTAATTGTCAGGATAGTCTATCTTTGGCTGATAGGTGCTACTCGACCCAGGGCTGCCCGTCGGTGTGCAATCTGTACTTAGAAAGAAAGTGTAGCAGACTTACATCTTCCAAAGTAGGGATCAACCTCTGGGGTGACCCATTATGCACAATAGATCAACCTGACCTAAGGATGATTCAAAGTAAGGAGTCACAAAGAAGGACTGGACCTAGAATTAAAGTATCCAGGAGGAAAGGAGCCATTAGGAGACTTACCCTAAATTGCAATAGCTAGTTTAAGAAGATGGAATAATAGACTACATCCTCTTAAATGAAGCCAACATGATGGTAGCTTATTGATCGCGCAGTAAGGCCTACCATATTAATAAGGCGCTCATCAGTGTGCAGTGGTCAAACCATGAAGGAAAGTGTAGTAGACTTACATCTTCATGAACAAGGGACTACAGGGGTGATGCACTAGCAAGGTAATGCGTCGCCGACCTAAAGCAGCTAATGAGTTAGTGCCACAGGGGGCATTATCCCATATCAAAGTAGCTCGAGATAAAAGATGAGTATTTTTTGTATTATATGTGAAGTTTATTTTTGTGTTATAGAAGACGGATAGAATGCCGCTTGGGTTCTCTTACACCTACCCAAAACATGTCGGGGCGGATTCACCAACAAAGATGTTTCCAAATGAAGAAAAGATATTATTTAGAAAGGAATTTTATTGATGATGATTATTTTTAAACATAATTTTATGGATAATATTTCCTTAAGTAAAGCCCGTTGATTGAAGCATCAGGTGCTCTCCTTTATGGATAATAAACTAATAAGATTCTCTTGGTAGGCCTCCTCTATGGCAAAAAGGCCTTCCCAAGTGGGTTCAAACTTGCCTCCCATTTTGTGATGGGCCACAATTGGCCTCCTTAGAACTAAAACAAGCTCTCCTACTTGAAAATCTCTAGGGAGGACCAACTTGTTATGAGCTTGAATCATTTTGGCTTTATACAACTCTAGGTTCAACATGCCCATAAGCATCTCTCTTTCAAATCTTCAAGCTCTTCTAACTACAACTTGGTGTTCTACTTCATTGTGATCTTACTACCCATACCTATCTTAGTGATGAGAGTTAGACTTCTAATAATATAATAGCTTCAGACCCATACACTAAGAAAAAAGGGGTAGGCCTACAAGGCTTCAATTAACTGGTCATGCCACTATCACTTGTTGTCATCGAGCATCTTCTTTAATATTTGGATGAGACTTTTTGTTGAAGGTACTTACCAAACCATTATCCCTAGGGTAGTAGATGGTAAAATATCTATGCTGACCTCATTTTTTAGAATGAGCTCTCAACCCCTCTATCTTAGACCTAGGATTCCTCTTAGACTTTAGGAGTTCCTTAGTCTTAAGACACATCTATTAGGTGGACACTCAACTTAGCCTAGAGACTTAGAAGAGTTAGTCATAGGAATAGGTCATGCCTTAGGGGTGTTAGGAAAATTTGCCTACCCTATAACTTAAACCACTTTACTTACTTCCTTCCTTCAAGTCAAACTTCAAATCAATATCAAACCTAAATCAATTCTAGCCTAATTGATTTTCTCCAAACTCAAATCAATGCCACATGATTGAAACACTTGATTGAAACACATGATTGAAATCCATGATTCAAATATATAATGTAAACCCTTGATTGCAAATCCAAAATTCCAAATCTTTCCTAAGTCCATAATTTCCCTTTAAAGACTTAGCCAAAATTATCTTCAAATCAATTCAAATTCATGAAATTTTCTCATAACCCACTTATATTCTCATTTATATTCACATATATAAATGAAATATAAATTCAAATCAATCAAACTAAATTAAAAATTCAAATCCAAAATTCCAAATCTTTTCTAAGTCCCTTAATTTTCTTTTAAGGACTTAGCCTAGATCATGATCAAATCACTCCAAATCCTTAAAATTTTCTCATAAACCATTTAAATTCTCATTTATATTCACAAATATAAATGAAATATAAATTCAAACATTCAAAACCACTTCCAAAAATCAAACTCAAACTCATTCAAAATCTAACTTAAGCATTTCAAGTCAAAATCTTGAACTTAGCCAAATCAACTTCAAATCAAGCCAAACTCTTGATTTTCCTTCATGATTCAATCAATCCTTCAATCATGAATCCAAATATAAATACAAACTTCAACACTTTAAAACTCAATTCAAAAAATCAAGCCAAAATCCATTTCATGTTCACCCTTTGAACTTAAAATTGTCAAATGAATCAAAACCATTTGACTTCAAACCACTTTCAAATGGATTTATATTCAATCATAAGTCCATGTGAGTTCAATCAAACTCAAATCAAGCTTTGACCAAGCCATTTGACCCACTTATGCTCACTTGACCCAAAGTTACCTAAAGTACCCTTATGAGCCAAATTCTAATCCTAAATTGATTGAACTAAACTCACCTATGCCTCTCATCATGACCAACAATCATAATGAGATGACCAATCACTCAAATTGGGCCAAACCAAGTCTAACCTAAGCATTGACCAAGTCAACACTTAGCCAAAATGAAACCAACATAGCCAAAATCCACCATAGGCCAAATTGATTGAAACCAATGATCTAAGGTCAACATTTGAGCCTAACCTAGCCTAATTGGCCACTTGACCCAAGTTGACCCAACTTGACCTAAAAGTTCAAAATGTGTTAAAACTTGATCTAAGCCAAATTGATTAAAACCAAAGGGTCAAGTTCATTCCAAATCACTTGTTGAACTTGACCAAAGCCTCAATTGGCCAACTAGACCTAACCTAGCCTAATTAACCTTGAACCCAACCTGACCTAAAGGGTCATATTGAGCCAAATTCAAACTTAACCAAAATTGATTGGAAATAAAGATACCAATCCACTTCATATGACTAACCAAACCTAAACCTACCCATGACCTAGCTCAAATAGGTCAAATGGGTCAAATTAGTCAACTTGACCCATTTGACCTAAATGAAGTCATATGAACCAAATTCAAACTTAAACCAAATTGAATCAAACCAAAGCCACCAAAATATTTCAAATGGTCATATGAACTTGACCCAACTCTTGGTTTGCCCCAATTTGACCAATAGGTCAACTTGACCCAAGTTGAACCATTTTGACCTAAATGGATCAACATGAGCCAAACCATACCAAATGAACTCCAAATCCAATGAAACTTGGCCAAACCTTTTTTCTCAACATACAAAACATATCAAAATTTAAAAATTAGCCAAATGATCATTTTACCCTTAGGACATAGAACAAATTTTGGACAATCCACTTAGAATTTGGTCAAATCCTCTTCATACCTACTTGATACTCTTCTAATAGGTCAAGTGAACACTAGGGAGGGAGGTTCATCAACCACATGGATTTGGGTCAGCCAAACTTGACCTAATGGCCAAATTGACCACTCCCCTTGAAAGGACCACATGGGAATCATGCCTCCACTTGTTTTGAGCACATAGGAAGTTCATATTCCCACTCCTCTGGCCAAATCAAACTCAAGGATAGCTCTAACTGCTCAAACAACCCTTTCAATCTTGGAAATTGTATCAAAATGGAAAGCTTATGCTTGGTCATCCGATTGCCAAAGGGGGATATATACTCCCCCTAATTCATTTGAAAATTAATAGAACCATAGTTGATTGAAGCCTATAGAGTCATAGAAGCCATTTGCAAGTAATCTAAGCTTCCAGAGGAGATTGAATCATCTTCTTATTTTCTAAGTAAAATAGGGAGGTCCATTGAATTGCAAACTTTCTCCACACTCAAACTCCTTTAAATTCCCTCTTCAAACTTTATCAGAGGACCAAGTCGAGTGCACCCAAGCTCTCTTCTAAGTTCTTGAAGCAAGGGGAGATCCAATTCAATAAAAATCGAGTTCAATCTTAGGAGGAGGTGACCTATTGGAAGATCCACTCAACCTCAGCCCCCCAAAATTTCATCAAAGCTTTGTCTCAACCAGACGAAGCTTCTCTAAGGGAATCGAGCACCGATGATCACATCCGGCTAGGTATGCCATTTTTTGATCACTAAACTCAATGTGGTGTGGAGCTTTGTGAAAGAAATGTTAATAGCATTGGATATGAACCATTAGATGTGATCTAGGATGCATGTTGATGGTGTGGGTTGAGTTTCATCCCAATCTGAGCTCAATCGAGCTCGGATCAAGGCCTAGAACATGGATGATCTTCATGGCTCATAGGCATTTGAAGGGAAGGATCTCTGGTCATCCATCCGTGTGTCTTGGATGGACAGCCGAGATTAAAACACACTTTATATCCTATTTTATTCCCTCTGATCCACGGCCTTTCTCGACCATGATCCTTGACGGATGAGGAAAAGTGTGCACCATCGCCACCGCTTATGATGAGACTTTTTAAATATCCAATAAGAAGGCGTCACGTCAGCCAATGCGTGGCATGTCGTAGTGATTAAGGATTTAATTAGGATTTAAATAATTCTAATTAATTACCTAAATTTCTAAAATTCATATCTCAACATAGAAAATCAAAAACAATATGAAATAAATTGCATTGGATAGATAGTTTGATCTAGAATTTTATAAAATTAATTTCAATTAATTTTGAATAGTGTCTTTCTCTGATTTTGGATTTTATTAGAATCTTAATTTGCTAATTACCCTTTAATTAATCCAATAATTATTCTCAAACTTCTTGAGTATATTTTAGGGGATGACTTCTACCTCTCCTAATTCTTGGGATTTATTGGTGGCTTAATTAGGGAAACTGCTAATTCATATCGTAATTATTCCTTTAATGTATATAAGGTTAATTAAGGGAGTTGATTAGTGATTTAATCCTTTGTTAAAACTGATTAAGGTTTATTTCAGTGAATCGGAGGTTTAGGGAACAATTTTGGGATAATTCCCCTAAGCTATTCCTTAAACTCCCTTTTCTTCCTTAATCTTCTTTTAATTAAGGGTTAATTCACTAATTACTCTTAATTAAATTATTAAAATTTTAAAACTTTCCAAAACTCAATTAATCTACCTGGGATAGATGCTTAGATGTTCAAGAGCATAAGTTCAATTAAGAAAATCAAAATTCAACTCATATGTGTGAGGGGTGTTTTGAAATTACTTAAGTTAAACCCCAGCTTAATTAACCATTAATCATGAGCCAAGTTGCATTAGGCTCTTTTATTCCTAGGTGCATTGCAAATTTAAATTCCTTGTGAGGTTTTATGTCATCTCATTGACTCATAATTATTTGATTAACTATGCTAAGGTGGCGTAGGTAAGGGATAATTAACATGTTTAATTCATACCTTAACCTATTCAAAATATAGAATGAATCTAATCACCTAAAAGTTGAACAAAAATATCAAACACATGTGGGAATGGGTTATGAACAACAAACTCACTTCATATTTTCAAAATTAAATCAAATTCACAATCAAACAAAAATCATATTAAAAAAACTTTGATTTACTTTAAACTTTCTTATTTCATAATATTTTTTAGGAATTAATTAAAGTGAATGTGTTTACATGCTTTCATTACTTTAGTTCTTCTCCAACATGCTAATTATGGGTGTCATATGGTTTCATGCATTCATGCTTTTCAAAATCAAATTTAAAAATGAAAATATTTCTTTTATGTCAAATTATATGTGTTGGCTAAAGTAAGAATATGAGTGGCTATTATCACTATTAAATCCAAATTATTTTCAAAATATATGAATCAATTATCAAAATTGAAAGTGTGTTACTTATATCTTACTTATAAGTTTGCATGTGAGTAAAATACAATGATATGCTTAGTGTAGGTTTTCCTTCTCCCTTCTTTTAGTATAGTTTTGAATAGGATTTGGCAAAGTGTATAGTTCATTTGAAAAGAACCTAACACTTGCCTAATTTTATATCCTATTCATTCCTATGCTATTACTTAAGAAGGATACTTATACATATAAATTGCATAAACAAAATAAATCAACCAACACAAACTTTTGCATTCTTTCTTTTCCATTCATTTCTTTTGTACACATGCTTGTATTTAAGGAAAGTGGTATATTAGTCTGGACAACCCCAGGGTTACGAGGCTTTATGTAGCCATAAGTAGGTCTTGTACCTTACACCCCTGGTTAACAATGGCGTCGTACTCACTTATGCCTTTCATACATTCATGTGTGCATGTGATAATTGGATAAGAAACCCTTTTGCTACTTAATGAAAATCATGCATCATAAACATCAAATTTTCTTAAATTACTTAGCATGCATCATAAAGTGTGTTAAACATTCTCATTTGTATGTATAGATATGTTTAGGACTCATTCATATGCATGTTATACATGTTGGGAAAGAAATGAAGTGATGTATATTTCATGAATTTAGTTCATTTTAATTAATCTTAAAATGCCCTTTCTTTTGAGTGGGTTTGTTTAGAGTTTATCTAAACTTAGAATTAATTAAAACATAATAAAATATTCACTAAACAAAAAAAAAACTTAGAAAATTACTTAGGTTAGGGAAGGAAAGAAGTTCTCTCTTTCCCTCCTCTTAACTTAATTAATTATAGGATTCACTTGAACCTAATCAAAATATAAAATCAATAAATAATTAAAGCATAAATGAAACCCTCCTCTAAGTTGAACATTCTTCATTAGAAAATTCTTTAAAATAAGCATAAACCTTAAAACACATTAGCTAAATCACCACGTTTAACTTTAGGTTAGGACGGTGCATGGTTTGATGCTTACTTTTGTTTTATGATATATATTTTAGTCTGGATGTTTGGATGTATGTGCATAGAATGAATGGTAGGGCGATCATAGTCTAACCATTGTCTTCTACATGGGATTATGCTTAAGGGGTGTTGTAATAAATAAAAATACAAATGCTTTTGTTGTGTAGGTGCTTATACCCCTTAGCATAATCCAATAGGCCAGATGGACTTAGTCACCCATGTGTGGGGATAAGTCCAGTATACATGCTTGGGATTTTGTGTGTTTGTTTAGCTAATCTATTTTGCAAGTGTTAGCTAGATTTACTTTTTTTTTTCATGTAATTTTTATAATTACAATTTTGGAATGATTGTTATGGGGATTAGGATGAGCATTGGTCATAAGATCTCATCTTATGCACCATGTGAAGCCTTTGGAGCATCCACCTTCCAACCATCCAAAAGAAGGAACCAAAGAAGAAAGAGGAAAAGAAGAAGAAAAAAGAAAATAAGAATGAAGAAATGAAGTTTGAAGACCCCCATAACAATGAGTTCCTTGCTTAATTGTACTTAATTCATTTGTAATCTAGGTTGTATAATGGTAGAGCTCGGCTAACCAATTTTTTTTTGGGTTTGTCCGGTGGTACCCAACCATAATTGCCTCTTATTCTTTTGCGATTAACTTTATAAATTGATTGATGATTTATTTTGCTTGTGCATTAAGATGGCATCCTTTTCCTAGTTTTTTCCTTGCTTTATGTATGGCCTGGATGTGGATTAGGCTCTTAGGGAAAAATAAATCTTCTACCAAATTTAACAATTCAAAACTAAAAATAAAGAACTCATAACCTCACCTAAAGCTTAGGCTAAAATCAAGATAAAAGAATTAGCAACCCCAGTGGATGAGTACTTCTTATAACATCATGCACAAATGCATATTATTTTCACTCTTGATTGGAGGGCTTCCACCTTTGCAGAAACTTGGCTTGACCTTTGAGAGTCATGGTGGAAACACCTCCTCCCCTTCTCGTGATTTTATAATCTCATTTCTCATGCATTAGGCATATGAATCCTATAGCACGAGACAAAATGATATTGTCCAAAATGATTGTAAAATAAAATAAAATAAATCTAATTGCATTAGATTTAGGTCATTTGAAGCATACCTTACATGATCTAGTCTCTTTAGGAGTGAGTTTAAGGACTTAGTCTCTTTCTAAATAAATAATAGCTCTATCTTGCATAAAGCATATGACTTTACCTACATGAATTTAAAATCAGGAGTTAGTTGGCGACCACCCAGGTGGTTGTAAGTCCAAGCAGTCTGGTGGTTTGTCCTCTCTTGTGTAGGCAAACCAAATATTCATTTTCACCTTAGATTTAAATTGTTCTTTCAACCCTCACCAAAGCTCCCTAGATTTAGGTTTGAGGTTGCTTCTCCCCTTTATGGGTCATAATCATAAATCCTCACCTCTCAAGCATTTTCACATTCTTATGTGATGGAATCATAAGCCCTAAATTTCTAATGAAGAATTCAACTCAAACAAATTAAATCAATTTCAAAAATATAAAGCCCAATCATAGGATAGTTTGAGATGCTCAGGTTTCCCTAGTATGGGCATCTCCTACATACCTTCTTTTGGCTTCGATAATAACTCTCTCTCTTTGATCAATCCCATTTGATCTTCCAAAATAAACTATTTGATTAATATTCTTACTGATTGAAATCTTTGAAGACAATGATCATTTACCTTAATCAAGAGTAATCTTAAGGGATCTCATTTCTATGATGTAATTAACTATGAGGGGCTTTTTGTAGAACTTAATTAACCCGGTTTAAAATAAACCTTACTTTACTTTTCCATGTAAAGTAGGGAAGAATCTTTGGTACACATTGCACATTATCCTTAGGAGTCCTTGTTGAGGTGATTAGGTCCATTGTAGGGTGGTGACTTTTATCTTTTGAGATAGTACACCTCTCCTCAATATCGTACCCGATCACCCACAATAAGAACATCTGTGGATCTACATGGTGTCAAAATTTATAAAAGAAAGAGATGTATATTTCCATCCTCATTTTATCCCACATAGAGTGAAGATGAAAGTATATATCTTATTCTCTAAAGAAATTAAAAAATTTCACCACAGATTTTTCTGGCGACTCCACTGGGAATGGTTCATCTCTCCATCTTTGGTAAATGATTGTTGTCTTCAAGTATTTATAGTGGGTTTGTACTTTGGTTTGAATCAGACTATCTTACATTCTATTGGCACTTAGCTTATTTCATTCTTAAGTTAAGCTAGCCAACATCTTTAGGTTTTAGAACCTCACCCCGTGTTAGTCTTAAAACCCCTGTTGGGTTCTCAAATGGGCAAAAATAAAATTATCTAAATAAAAAGAAATAAAATAATTCAAAGACTTCCTCCTTATCATTTTTATGATAAGGAAAGGTTCATTCTAAAATAATAAAGATAAAATAAATCTTTCATAAATATCTTACTTTTCGAAAAGCACCCTTTCAAAAAAATACACATAATAAAATATTTTCCACAAAATTTTCTTAAATCACCCTCATCTAACAATTCTCATAATTGTTACATGTAGAATCATCAAAAATAAAACTAACAATCTTTTTCAAAAGAACAAATGAACATCTTCCCTCAATTCATTTTGATGAAGATTTCATTTTCAAAAAATAAAATGCAACCATGTTTCCAAAAATCAAAATCAAAATTAAAAAATAAAACTTTCAAAGAAAAGCACATATGAACTTTTCCATTCAATATACCCACACCTATTGAATGGAAGTTTCATTTTCAAACAAGACTAAAATTTTTCAAAAGCATATGAACATATCCATTCAATATACCCAAATTTATTGAATGAAGATTTCATTCCTAAATAAAAATAACATCATTTGGAAATCCCACTTAAACATATCCCATATATGATTAAGTTGAAATTCCCTCTTTCAAAAAGTAATAATCACACACAAAACTAAATCTTCACATTTGAAAAAATAAGATTGACTTCCATTTTCTACATACCAAGAATGGAAGTCTTCTTTTCAAAAATCAAGACTTAACAATCATATTTTCAAAACACATTTCGAACTTCATTTAGCATACTCAAATTTGCTAAGTGGAGTCTCCAAATTCAAAACCAAAAATTTTTAAAACACATTTGGAACTTCATTTAGCATACTCAAATTTGCTAAGTGAAGTCTCCAAATTCAAAACCAAAAATTTTTAAACACATTTGGAACTTCATTTAGCATACTCAAATTTACTATGTAAAGTCTCCAAATTCAAAATAAAAATTTTCAAACACATTTGGAACTTCATTTAGCATACTCAAATTTGCTAAGTGAAGTTTCCAAATTCAAAACCAAAATTTTCAAACACATTTGGAACTTCATTTAGCATACTCAAATTTGCTAAGTGAAATCTCCAAATTCAAAACCAAAAATTTTCCAACACATTTGGAACTTCATTTACTCAAATTTGCTAAGTGAAGTCTCCAAGTTTAAAACCAAAAATTTTTTAACACTTTTGGAACTTCACTCTTTAGCATACCAAATTTGCTAAAGAGAAGTTTCCATTTTTTTTTAAAACAAAACCAAAACATAAATTTTTTAAACACATCTTTTGGAATTTCATTTAGCATACCCAAATTTTCTAAGTGAAATTTCCATTTCACAAAATTAAGTCAAACTTCATCTTTAGCATACCATATTTGCTAAAGTAAAATCTCCACTTTTAATCAAAAACAAATCAGAACAAAAGGAAACACATTAGGATTTCCTTAGCATACCCAAATTTGCTAAGGATCCTACTTTTAAAAAAAAAAATCAAAATATCCAAAACAAATGAAACACTTTAGGATTTCTTAGCATACTCAAATTTGCTAAAGAATCCTATTTTCAAAAATCTTTCAAAAACACACTTGGGTTCTTCACAGCATACCTAAATTTGCTTAGTGGGAATTCTAATTTTCAAAATCAATAATAATTCACACAAAAAGGAACAATTATTTTGAAACACTTCACTTACCAAACCCAAATTTGCTAAGTGAGTGAATCCCAAAATACCAAATACAAAGTAAAACCAATTATTACTTACTTTGCTTATACCAAATTTATTAAGGAAAGGGTCCTCAAATCAAAATATAATTTCAAACATGAACCTATGGAAGCATCTTTCTAAAATATTTGAATCCATTTTTTACATACCCAAATTTGTTGAAGTTGGATTCATATTCAAAATTCCTCTTTCAATCAAATCTCTAAATCTTCTCTAATCCATTTGAACCCCTTAACACTTCCAAGATGTTGGATGTGGGTTCAAATTTTAAAAAAATTCAAAATCATAAAATAGAAATCGATCCAAGCTCTTCCATATTTTAGATTCTCGCATCATTAGTTACAATTATAGTTTTTTTTGTTGATTAGAAATGGCAAGCTCACAGAAGTTTGTGTTCACTTTCCCTTACGACATGGACTTGGCCTTGAATTAGGCCAATCTCCCCAAAATTGATCATACCCACCTTATCCATTTTTAGGTTTTGAGAGTGAGGATCACTGTGAGGGCACTCCCTCACTTGTCAATAGGGGAGTGGTGGCAGGATCATCGGATCGATTTACCCTCATTCTATCCCCTCATTAAAGAGGAAAGCGTGGCTCCACTTTTGATAGCGGTGGTAGCACATTCACGCCTGGTTTTCTGTGCCCTGGGGCTAGCACCCACTCTTGGCACCCTAAGGGTAAGGCTCCTCGATTCTAGATTGCCTCCCCACCTTTGAGGTTGGGTCTTCTTACTCTCATCTACCAGAGGAGAAAAAATAAAAATTGCATGAT